>SOMO01000621.1:49817-60120 GCA_028128575.1 Paedocypris carbunculus
TTTTTTTTTTTTTTTTTTTTTTTCTTCCCCATTCTCCCACAGACAATCCACAATCAGATACTCGACGAGTATCGCAAAATCAAAAAGGTAAGCCGCGTCAGCACTCTACATCCTAAACCGTTCAGGCCTGATGGCCGTGTGCTTTTCTCTCGCAGACTAATCCAAACTACACCGAGGAGAAGAATCGCTGTGAATACCTGCACCACAAACTGGCACATATAAAGAAACTGATATCAGAATATGATCTCCAGCAGATTGAAACCGTGCACTAATTACAGCCTGTTTCCCTCTTATTCTTTGTGACTCCTCCTTCTTTTCTTGGCAAACAACGAATTCCTGAATTGTTTTTTTTTTTTTNAGAATATGATCTCCAGCAGATTGAAACCGTGCACTAATTACAGCCTGTTTCCCTCTTATTCTTTGTGACTCCTCCTTCTTTTCTTGGCAAACAACGAATTCCTGGTTTTTTTTTTTTTTTTTTCCTCTCTTTATTTGCTTTAATGTAAAATGCCATGAAACGTCGTCCCTCTTTTCACTCTAGTATTCCAAGTGCTCGGCCGAGGCCTGGTTTTCAGTGTCGGAGGCGACGGCCGTAATCGGGCTTGATTTCTATTGGCTGACGACTTCCTTGGTCCGGAAATACTGTGGAAGTGGAGAAACGGTCACACGGAGAAGGTCCATACGGAATTAGAACTTTTTATTTGATTNTTTAATGTAAAATGCCATGAAACGTCGTCCCTCTTTTCACTCTAGTATTCCAAGTGCTCGGCCGAGGCCTGGTTTTCAGTGTCGGAGGCGACGGCCGTAATCGGGCTTGATTTCTATTGGCTGACGACTTCCTTGGTCCGGGAATACTGTGGAAGTGGAGAAACGGTCACACGGAGAAGGTCCATACGGAATTAGAACTTTTTATTTGATTATTTATTGCTTTGTTTTTTTTCCCTCCCTCGTCTTCCTCCGCTATACATCAGCCCATTGCTACCTTGGCACTGGCGAGTGCTGAAAGTCTTATCAGCCCTTTGGTATTGAACTCTGAAAGTGTTTTTTTTTTTTTTCAAATTCTGCTCGGAATAACAGGACAAGACGTTTCTGGTTTTGTGCAATGTTCTACGCCATGTGCAATGATGGTGAACTGGATGCCTATTGGGGGGAGGGGTGGGGTAGCACAGCAGGTCAGCTGGGGTCAAGCGCGCACACGGAACCTGCCACCAGGGGGCGCTGGGGACTGTATTTTTTTGGTGATGTTTTGTGGGTTTACATGGGTTTTAAACCAAAGCTCACAAGGTTACGACCCCCGGGGGAAAAAAATCGCCGCTGTTGGATCAGAGGTCGGTTAGTGTAGGGAAATAGCAAAAATCTGGCGTGCCTCGGCTTCATGGCTCTCGTTTCTGCACTAGCCCTGGATGGACACTACTGATATTAATTATTAAAGTACGGACGTTTGCAGCTAAATTTACAGACTCCGGATTGGCGCAATGCAAACTTTGTTCACATGCTCCCTTTAGTGAATCAATGCATGTTTGAATACTGAGTATTTGTGGGGGGGGTGGCCATTTTCTGACAGTGTTTTCCGAAACTGCCGTATTGTCACGTTCCAAGATGACTGTTAAATTCCATTCTGGCATGTCGGGCTTGTGCGTCTGCTCTCCGGCCTCATCGTAGCTCAGCCGCAAGGTCCCGTCAACGCATCGGTTGTACTTCTGAACTGTTTTCTGTTTGAGACATTAAAATTCAGCACTTTGCTCAGCTTTTGGCTGTTACTCTTACCTGGGTTTTTTTTTTTCTTTTCTTTTTTTCGTCTGTGTGCATGCTTCTGACTGTTTAACGTTAAAGACCAGTGGTCTCACGGTTTTCCTAACTGCTGCTTGTTTTTTAACGGGTAAAAGTCCTAATTCCAGTCCGGATGGTATTTCTGAGCAGCCGTTTGTAAAATAAAGCCAGATTTGGTTATTCAGTTTTGGTTTATGCAAATTGTGGCGGGAGAAGAGGAAAACCCATGGTCTTTTACAACAATCTGCGTTTTTTTTTTTTTNCTGTACTTTTATTTGCGTCTTAAATTCATTTGGAAAAAATTGGTTAATCCTTTCATTTGTTGAATAATAATAATAATAATAATAAAAACTTTATCACCATTGATTCACATCTGTTCTTGTACAGTGCACCTGGAAATGAAACCATAGAAGCTTTAAAATGGACTCGGGACTACATTTAGTAATAATTCATGACAAGTACAGCTGTCGTATAAATGTGTCAATTGATTTATTTTACCAAGCGCTGAGACCAGAGCCGCTGCCGCAGGAGTAATATTTTCCCACATTCACACGAGGGAAAACATGAACTTGGGCTTCGTGAACGTGTCTCGTTTCAGCTGTGGCAAGACAAGGAACACACAAAAAGATAGAGATTCCAACCTTTGGAGTTGTTTACATTTAATTTATATATACACTAGGGGTGGGTGGAATTGAATTGAATTGAATTGAAAAAGCCTTTATTAGTCCCNGAATTGAAAAATCCTTTATTAGTCCCACAGCGGGGAAATTTCACGTCACAACAGCAACAACAAATCCAAACAAATAAATAAACAAACATCACCATAACGCGAATACCGGTATAGAGATGTGCCACAATATGGATTTTGCAATACCGTGGCTACCGTGATAATAGTTTAGTGTTTATAGTATATAATACACATTCGTTTCGTTACAACTATCAATGACGGCACAGACATTGCTAATGGAACACAGAAAGCAGTGTAACAGACTGAAGTAATAGATCACACCCGCTTTTACAGACGGGTGTGATCTATTTACAGACCCTTCAAATAATAATTTATAGACCCTTCAAATTTTGACCCAATTGCAGCTCAATTCATTAACTTGATATCATGTTCTATTATTTAGCAGATGTTTAATCTTCGCTTGACCTGAAATTNTCTGCGTTAAAGAGCGTCGACATTCCAGTTTAATCCCACCTCCAGTGGAGTTCATCAGATAAGGATGTTTACCGGCTTGCGCAGACGAAGGCCGATCCGTTTCTCTAGTTTGGCACCGCGATTCATCAACTCGATCTGAGTCGGGCTTTCTTCTGTAAGCCAAGCCTGTCGCTCTTCATATGCGTTACAAGCCCCGGCCTCGCTCTTCAAACGGCCAGAACACAGAAAAAAGTCATTTGAAACCATGGCGATCTCACGTTTAATGTCAAATCTCATTCGCCAGCTTCCTTTAGGCGAACAATAGAACACTTCAAATAGAATGTGCTGTGCTTGTAAATCAACCTGAATTACGGCTTGTGACTCTCCTCGTGTGGGAAAGCCAGTGGCGTGTGAGTGGGAAACCCTCGGGTGGCGGCGCGAGGCTGGTATTTATAGTGGCCACCTGCAGGTCCAGCACGTGTGAGGAACCTTGGGTAAACAAACGTCAGAGATTTCCTCAGGAGCGATGTCTTTATCTTATCACCATTGTGCCTGCAGGACACCGAATTATGTAATTGCATGCAGATTATGTAAGTTTGATCCATGGATGGGTTGCTGCGACGTCTAAAATGTTTTCATAAAGTACTAAGGCGTCCAACGTTTATTTCACTGTGACAGCTGATGCAACTTCAAAAGCAAAACCAGTAACCAAACCAGTCTTTCCACTCGGTGATGGACGTTCTGATGGTTACTGACTCTGCCGTGACTCTTGAGAACTTTTATTTTGTTGATCTGAGATGCCTAATCTAGGGCCTGAGGTCCAAATTCGGTCCCTACTTGGAACTTGTACTCTACCTTTAATTAGAAGTTTGACTGTAATTTATNTAAGCCTGTTCAGTGGCACACCGTGCTCCATATTCACACCCATCCAGCTAACTCCACAATCCAGGACAAAGTTGGGAATGGAGGGAATGCCATCTGTGAAACTGTCAGAAATCCTTAGCCGTCTTCCCGTGCGTTCCATGCTGTTCTGTTGGCCTCAATCAGGGGAGCTGGAAAAGTGTCAGCGAGTTCAATCTGGCAACCCTCCAGCCTCTGGTTCCTGGCTCATTTAGTTCTATTCCTGCCCTGTCCTCCTCCGTCCCATTACACCACAGAGCAGGGGGATTTCCTTCTAAACTGCCCAAATAACGGCCCTTTTTACCTCGGGATTCCCTTGCTGGGGATTTGGTCACTTTAATGGTTAAATTAAGTAGGTAAATAAACGGCAAACACCGTTATATTTTATTTTATTGCGTATTATGTATCACGAACACTTTTCCATTTCAGAGTCACGTGTAGCCGGAGCCAATCAGGATCTAGGGGGCAAGACACACCCCCTGGGATGATGGCCAGCCAATCACAGAGCATGATATGCACATTAATTTGGCTTTTTCCAATTAATATATACATTGTATACGTATACATATAGTTGTTTGTTGAAAAATTCAGCTTATAATTTTGTATTTGAAAATTTAAAAAAATACTGTTTTTGGAGTGTCACTGTATTTATCAATGGCTTCAAACGGCTTTCAGCGAGTCTCCGATAGCGATCACGATTTCATCACATTCGTCACGTACTGTAAACATGGTACGTCCCACCCGTTCGACCGTTTGTGGCATGGAGGTTCTTTTTCAAAATGCCCGGCTGATTTTCCACTGGTGTCATCGTTACTCAGCCAATGCCGCCGACTTATCAAACAGAACCACCCGCCGTGTGTGTGCGCAAACGCCTCTCCTCTCATTTAACGAACGCCGATATCTACTCACCCCCTCCGTTTCACGCGTATTGGTACGACCTAAACACCACAAGCGCAAACGAATCCTTCATAAGAGTCGACTCTATCAAATGAATCATTGACTCGCGTTTGACGTCACTGGATCAGTTTACGCCTGTTTATATTTTAACTTGCGCGTACTCTACTTGAAAACACAAGTTACCTTCTAAACCAGGATCACGATGACGAACGATTTTAACGAGATACGCCCGCAAGACAATTCCAGTCGGTCTCAAAACCGTTTAGTGACGTAAACGAGTTTCGCGAACAGAGTTGTTCAAAAGAACCGAATCGCGGACTTTCACACGCGCTCACTCGCATTTTTGTCATCTCGAGCCGGTCAAGATGGCGGCGGCACTGCCGAGACGGAGCAGCCGCTCGGCTTAATCGATCATTTTGTTCTTAAATTCATCGGGACAGATCGGATCTATCTCAACCAAACCCAGTGGCAACGGATTTGGGAAAATTGACTGTTTTGTCAAGCCATCCGGCGTAAAATCGCCTTAAATTAGGGGGTTTTAATCGAAAATGTTTTTACTCTAGTCAATGTCTCGTCCGTTAACTGCACTGGGGAGAATGGGAGAAAGGCTGGAGTTGAAGCTGAAGTCGCCGGTAGGAGCCGAAGCTGCAGGCTATCCCTGGCCCTTACCTGTCTACGTGAGTACCAGTCTTACCAATGTTTTGCCGTGAAACCGAACTAGCGTCGGGATTCCCTTGCCATCCGACGAAGTGGGTCATCAAGGTGGAGAACAAAGTGTTTACCATAAATATTATAAATTGTGTGTACGTCCGTTATTCCGTTCAAAGCCGCTTGCGACTGTGACCATGCGATTTATTTAAGCCATCGTTTGTGTTTAAAACGGCCACCCGGGTGTCAGTGCGGCTAAAAGTGTTGATTACACCCCGAATGTGCAAATCAGTCACGTGTAACGTTTTCTCGATGTGAATACAAAGACACAATTTGGTGTATTTGAAAGTAAATCATATATCACAGCCCGGGCTCCGTTGATATTTGAATCACAGGAAATAGATCGTGTTTAGCCTGCTGACCCAGTTGGCGTTCGCGTAGTGGCCGTGCCCTAAACTCTAGCCGGTGCACTAACTAGGGAGCACGCGGCATTTCTGTATTACGCATGTTGACGTGCAAAAAAATCTGGTCTTACATTCTCACATTAAAGTTTGTGGGAAAATCTGCGTATTATTGCCTGTCAGTGCACGTTTTACCACGAATTATTTTGCACTAGCGTGGTTTACTGTAAGTGACATTACCATGTGCTGCTCGGGGTAATAGTCGTGCACGTTTTCGACAACTTTAATTGTTTTTTTAAAGTGTTCCAAAGCGTTTTACTCAAAAACGGCCCGGCTCCCTAGCGAGACAGCGCGCACGTGAGACTATGCAGCGTGTGTGGATTGGGACACGACCACAAACACAAACCAGCACGTCGAGTGTGCTTTTGTTTTAACTCCAGAAGCCGATAATTATTAAACGATGAATATCACAAACGCACAAAAAGGCCAGAAGTGCACCCAACGTGTCATTTTGTCGTTTTTAACACGCCGCAGACTTCGCGTTGCGTTAGCCGACATGCTAATAATCATATAGCAATCCTGGCTAACTTTTGTCGCTTTTTGTCCAGAACCGGTTGTCAGCGAACTCTGACTAGCACTGTCGCTGCAAACAATCCGCCGGTGTTGTCGGTTGGTCTGTGTGTGATGGATCGGCGGTACCACACAGGCTCGCTCGGCTAAACATGGCACTGACGCCGCTAAACAAAAGGCGGATAGTGAAGCGGAGCGTGTCCCGTGTTGTTATCATCGTTATCGCATCGGCTGTTTTCCGAAATGATGTGAAAGCACCACGTGCACCTGTCATCTAATGCCGTGCGCGTGACGATTTGACGTATTGATTTCGCGCTTTTGTTGCGGTGTCGAGTGTTTGAGGCTCCGCGCGTGGTTGCTCCGCGTCAAAGCCGAAACCCGAACAACGGACTGATTGTAGGAAAACGTGCCGTGCCAGATTCCTCCAGAGGCTTGGCTTTATCGGTAAAACCAGCTTTTTAGGACGCTGTTGTTGGTAGTAGTCGGGGAGTTGAACTTGCGACCGGAAGGTCATAGGTTCGATGACCAAGACCCCGATCAGCTCTGTCTGTGTGTACACGCTTCACTGGGTCAAATGTCGAACAATGAATGGTAGACTTCAATTAAAGCTTTATTACTTTCAGGTGGAAGTTGCTTAAATTTAAGGGTTAGTAATTTAAAGTGTCATGGTAACAGTGCCATTTTTTGTGTGCCAAAGCTGCACTTTGTTGACGATGTCAACAAGGTTAAGTTTACTGTTTAGAACAGGGTTGGGCAGACTACGGCCCGGGGGCCACATACATTAAATGTTTTAATCCGGTGTTCTGAAAATTCTTCCTACACCTCAGAAGTTCCTACACTGCGCGCTGAGCATGCACGTTGCGCGTTAGAACATACGTCACTGCTCGGCTGTTCCTAACCATCGCGCTGCGCGTGCGTATTAAAACCATGTCACTGCTCAACTGTTCTCCGCTCAGATTTTTATACTTTCCGCGCTACATGAGCGTTAAAAAATTCGTNATTTGTACAATCAATGGACAGACGTGGTTATTTCATTACGTGTTTGTTTTAGTCCATATTATTCCACATTAGAATATTAATATCAAGTTATAAAATGGATACAAATCTTAAAAAAATCAAATAAGAAGTGTAAAGTGATCTAGGGAGTGATGGTGATAATTATCATCGCGTTACAGTCCAGCCCTAGCGTTAGCATGCGTTTAAACCCGTTGAATGGCTAGCAAAGAGATAACTGATGATGAATGAAATGCTTTCAGCTTCGAGAGTATGCAGAGACTGTGCGATAAGTACAACCGAGCCATCGACAGCATTCACCAGCTGGTATGTCAAAAGTTCCAAAACGGTATTCCACGTCACACAAGCAAAGCATAACGTGCATTTGGATTCTGCAGTGGAAAGGAACCACCCAACCAATGAAGCTCAACAAGCGGCCTTCCAACGGCCTGCTGCGACACATCCTGCAGCAGGTCTACAACCACTCCGTCACCGACCCCGAGAAGCTCAACAACTACGAGCCCTTCTCTCCGGAGGTCTACGGGGAGACGTCCTTCGACCTAGTGGCGCAGATCATCGACGAGATGGAGATGATGGAGGACGACACTTTCGTGGACCTTGGCAGTGGTTTGTACATTCTGATTGGCTACGTTGCCAGTTCACCTGTGTTGCAGTTTTTTACTATGTTATCGTTCTGCATTGCAGGGGTCGGTCAGGTCGTCCTTCAAGTGGCCGCAGCTACAAACTGTAAACACTACTACGGCGTTGAGAAAGCAGACACTCCTGCGACTTACGCTGAGGTAAAAAATAAAGCCGCGATTGGACGTGATTTTGAATGTAAAACGGTCAACAAAACTGTCACCGTAATGGGCGGAGTCACAGCGATTGGAATGAGTTTTTACTGTAGTTTCAGAGCCTGTGTGCCTGTAAAGTAGATACATTCTATAATTTCAACACAATCTATCAGATTGTGTTATTACTTTGGAAGATATTGGAAGTTACTGTATGGGTAATTTTTTCAGAAACGTTTAACAAATATTTTGTGTTTATCATTTAGTTATAATTTACAAAATGTGGCACTTTTTATTGTGCTTGGTTTTTCCATTTTTAATCAAGTCTTTTGTTTCAGTCGATGGATAAAGAGTTCAAAAGGTGGATGAAGTGGTATGGGAAGAAACATGGGGAGTACACGGTAATTCGGTTTTCTTTTTTTCTAAGATTTTTGAAAAGTGACGTCGTCTTTCCATATTGATTTGGTTGTGTGCATTACAGCTGGAACGAGGAGATTTCCTCTCGGAAGAATGGAGAGAGCGAATAGCTAACACAAGGTTCGACCATAGACGTGAATTAACGCTTTANGTCCTTTTTCTAGCTGTTTACACCAACAGGAACATGACAAGTGAAAGAACATTGATCAACGATTCGTCCTGTTTACCGGGATCCAATCGTTTGTCTTTTGGCGGAGCGATGTGGAACGTCTCCCTCAAAGCCAAACGCAAAAAGCCAGAAACACAAGAAAAAGACGTTAGTCAGTATGGCCACTGTATTAATTCCACTCTGCATTTAACCACTGAAGTTACACACACAAACCCGGAGCAGTGGGCAGCTTTTCGGTCCCTCGGCTTTAGAAGCCAACACTGCTGCGCGGGTCGTGCTGTGAAGTCATCGCGGAATCGTGCTAGCCACTCCCTCTTTCTACTAAGGGTTATTTATAGCTGTGTGAGGGGTGTTGTTGCGCTCCCGAGTCTGTCCTCCTCACTGCACTTCCTGTCAGTGACACGCTGGGCGAATGGCGCGCTGAAGACTCACTGGCGGGAAAGGAGGATGATGAGGAGGAGGAGCGACACGCTCGGGCGGAATGACAGCTCCTCAGGACCGCCGCTGGAAAGTGGGTCACTGGGTCAGGGTGGAATACAGCTCGGCTGGTGTGCGGCAGGGTCAGGGAGTTCGCCAGGTTCTTCTACGTCTGTATTAAATTTGAAAACCTATTTGTAGTAAATTGCACGCATTTGTTGGTAATGGGGCTGCAGGGCATTTCAGATCTCTGTTGCGATTTTAATGTGTGATTGTTTGCCACTGAAAACCGAGGAAATTACCTCGATACTGGAAATAGCAACTTTGATACAATACTTAAAAAAGATTATTTTNTAAATAAAGAAAAATGTTTTTAAAATGTGATAATAACTGTAATAACTTGTTATATTGGCCATTTTGTGCCAACAAGCCGGCTTGTGACATGTCATGCGTTTTAGCTCTTGCAGAATTAAAATGTTGACCAACCCACTTCCAAGAATTTTTTATTGATTAAATAAATAAATACCAGTAGATTTCTTTTTTGCATAAATTCATCCCAGTGTCAGTCTTGTTATGTTCTAATTTTTTGACTGTCATGTTTCGCAGCTTGAAAACTATTTTTCCAGTCTCAAAAATCCTAAACTCAGGGTAAGTTTTTACTATTATTGTTTTGGCACAAGTCAACATGCACTGTTTTGGAGGACATCAGAATAAGCTTCTGAAACTACAGGAGGAGCAGGAAGCAGCCAGACGGCGGCAACAGAAAGACTGCAAGGAGAACAAGAGCAACACCACCACCCCGACCAAGGCCAAGGACCAGAAGGTGACTGGAAACGGCTTCCTTCCACAAACACACAACTGATGTTAATGAAGTCAATAGAAATCCAGCCGTTTAGTTATTGGATATATAACGGTGGTTGTCGTTGTGTTCGCTAGGCTCACCATGACTCCGGTGGAGAGGAAGACCACTCGAATTCCCTCTTGCCAGGGAAGCCGTCTCCCAAGCCGCGGCGAGCCAGGCTGCTGGCACGAGGCCGCAAGCTCAGCAACAGAAAACGTGGGCGACCCAAGAAAGCCGCCACTGCCACCACCGCCGAGCGCAAGAACAAGAAGAGCCAGAGCGCCCTGGATCTGCTGCACGCCAAGACCCTCTCTGCAGCCCCGTCTCAGGGTAAGACCCTCAGGTTTA
>SOMO01000623.1:45099-59384 GCA_028128575.1 Paedocypris carbunculus
TATTAACCTCACAGCCCTTCATGTTTCTTTTCCAGAGAGAAAATCCCAAGAGGAGTTGTATTTCTGTATATTTGTGACAGTGCAGAAACTCACCCAGAACTTGACCAGGAAGAAGGCGTTCTGCGGCCCTTTCCCGAACAGCTCCTTCAGGCCGCCTTTCTTCTCCGGGAACTTATCGTAGATCTGACGTATGTCCACCGTCTCCAGAAGCGCATCGCTGTATGAATAATTTGTCTGGCCGATGTGCACAAACAGATGCTTGTTGTACTACAAACAGACAGACAGACAGANGACAGATTACGCAGGCCGGCTCGGAGAAAAAAAAAGGTCAGCATCCTTTCTTCCCCGGTCTGAATCTGCACATGTTGCGCTCTGCTCGATCACTGATAAGAAATGCAACAGTTCTTTTTCTCCAGACTCTTAGTTTATCAGCGATGCGAAGGAAAGTGGCGGAATCTGAGACACAGAGCGGAAGGTCACGGGGGTCGCGGCGCTGACTCACTGAATCCGGGTCTCGCTGATGCTCCAGGAAGGCGCTGAACTCCACCAGCCGGAGTTTGGAGGTGCCGATGGAGCGTCCCTGCCACGCTGGCGCCGCGGCCGCTTGAGCCGTGGGAGATTCATACGCTGTGGGCAGCACACACACACTTTAAAGTTTGTTGTGTAATAAATCAACTTACTTTAATAACAAGGATATTTGATATCTATGATACATACTTTCTATATCATCTATAGATATGTCACTGAATCTACATGTAGCGTAAGCTTTATGATACACGCTGTAAACTATTTTAAATATTATTTATTTGTAATAATTTAACACTATGCTAAATTTTATATTAATACTGTCATATACATATGTAGTTTGTGGTATATTGAAAGTACGAAAGTGTCAATTATAATATTTAACATGTCATACAAAATAATCTTAAATAAGAACCAAAGACACACTGACAAATGAAAATTATAAAGACAGACAGTTAGTATTAGAAACTGATAGACAGACAGACATATGACATGTGAGTATTATAAACTGATTTGTAAAACAGATTTGTGATGACCATAAGATTAGCAAGATAGGAAATATTTCTATGGAAATGAAATCTGTTGAAATCAAACCGATGTGTTGATAATAAACAGACAGACTAACAGACAGACAGACAGATCTGTG
Source organism: Paedocypris carbunculus (assembly GCA_028128575.1). Classification (NCBI taxonomy): domain Eukaryota; kingdom Metazoa; phylum Chordata; class Actinopteri; order Cypriniformes; genus Paedocypris; species Paedocypris carbunculus. The sequence goes on from SOMO01000623.1 coordinate 46,271, forward strand.
AAATATATACAGACATATGTGAATACTAGGAAACGGGTAGACCGACAGATGTGATCATTCATAAACAGACAGACAGACAGACGGAGGGAAACGCACCAGCGATGGCGGTGGTGGTCTGGATGGGGTAGCTCTGCTGCGAGAAAGGCTTTACGCTGGGAAACAGAACAATTGGGATTACAAGTCATTCTGAAACACAAGATGCTCATTATGGAAATCAAACCGAGAACTAATTTAACATCTCAGCATATAAAGATTCAAATCTGTGTCTTACTCTTGCGAGGAGCCGGGCTGTCCAGTGGACACCTGCCAAAACTACAAGACAAGAGACTTTCAGAAAAGGCACGAGGACGATGATGATTATTCAGCAGTGGAATACTGACCCCCGGCGCTCCGGCCAGTGAGGGTCTCGGGAGCCCCGCCAGGCCCAGTCTGCTGTGGATAGCTGTGGCCGACACGATCTGTGCCGAGGACATGGCCGCCATCCTGTTGATCGCATCGTTCTTCACCGTCTGGTCCTTCAACGACATGACACTTTCTGTTACCTCCATTCTTTTAACACAGTTTTTACTACACTACTGAGTCTGAAAATTCGAAAAAACGAATGTAATTTCACGACAAAAAAAAAAAAAACTTGAAATAGCCAAGCAATGCATCGTAATTACACCATTAGCGTCAGTCTTAACAATACATTTAATTAGTGCACATTAACAAAAAAAATTGAAATATATGATTTATATACATTACATATGCAAATTCTATATTGTATATTATTAAATTCATATATATTATGTGTATAAAGCGCACACACGGGATATTAGAACAGAAATATGACGTTTGCACGTTATTCTGAATCAACAGCCTACAACCTTACAAACTTTACGTTTGCTGTAATATAGAATCAATGCTAAAATAAATTCATCTTCAAATAAAACCAAATGACACGACCAACATAAGATAAGTATATGACGTTTGCCATGGCAGCTGTACATTTGCCGTAAAACAAACGAAACCATCCAAAGAAAAAAAAAACGTTTAGCATTAGCATCTTAGCTTTCTAGTACCATACGCAACAGTTAGCATTTTAAAAGTCCGCCGGGAGACTACCATTTGTTTTTCCGACTGGAAGTTTCCATGTTTTTATTTTTTGTCGTATTACTAGATATGATTTGAGGAATGTGGTATTTTAGCGGCATTCGTAATTTAGTTTTCGAAAAAAACGTAAGAAACTGTCCAGTCCGGTAATTGCAAATCGCTTTGTGACCACCAGGTGTCGCCACTGTTCAAAAGCGTGACTCCCACAACCTTTCCCTCATATCACGGTGCCGGATGTCGCACTTCAATATGTGACAGTATTAACAAACAAACAAACAAACAAACAATACACATCGATCGCTAAAAACATGTTTTAAATGTGGAAAAACATTAGGAAAACAATCCACACAAGCATCAAAACCTCCAACTGAAACCATGCCAAAACAGCCCAAACAGCCTTGAAATGCATCTGCGCTCATTAATAAGCATGAATAAAATATGAACGTTATGAAACAAAAGCACATTAACGCGCAATTGTCCCTGGTTATTTGGGTTTAAAATGACCCGGGCACCACAGGCTAGGTGAGGCACACGTCAGCTTAAGATCCGTGCGGCTTCCGGCCCTTTCCAGAAACAAATGCTTTTGTGCGACACAGGAAGGAAATGGACGAACGTGTGGAAGAAAAGAAGTTTGCCAGTCCACCGCATACTAAAGAGGGCCGTGGCAAGCAGGAAATCTAGGTTAGAGACTGCAGGGCATCCGTACACACACACACACACACACACACACACACGGCTGGCGTGTACCTTCAGCTTGGAGTGAAATTCCCTGGATTTCCGCCGGGCGAGGACCTGGATATGACTGGAGACCTGGAAACACACACACAACAACAACACAAAGGGAGCGTTTGGTTACCATGGAGATGAAAAGGCCCCTGCTATTAAGCACAAAAAACATGTACATTAATTACAAACGGAACATCTGATAAAGCCCTGTGCGGTGTTTTTTGTTTTTTTTTGATGAACAACAACCACAAAAAAGCAGCGGCAATTAATTAAGCTGAAAATTCATGAATACTTCCACTAAAACTGAAAAGGTTTGCGCTGAATCGAGAGCACAAAGCAACAGGTGTCCGCGTCTGAAGAATGCTCCGGTTACCAGGGAAGACAGACATTCAGCCAGACGAGACGGACACGCCGTTCTCGGACAATCTGAATTGACAGGAAATGACATTTAATTGGGCCGCCGTGATGAGGCCGAGCCACTGACCTGTTTGCGCGTCCGCGTCTTCCCCGTTCTGAGCTTGATGTACCTGGCAATTAATTCATTGCGACCTACAAACAACCAAAATAAACACTGTCATTAATTGTGTTCAAACGCGCGCAATCACACGTGGAGTGAGAAACACGAATTATGCAAATATCAAGTGTGATACATATACATGTATTTATCTAGTATTATTATACAAGGGCCTACACATTAAAAAGGAAACTGCACCTTTTGATTTAATCTCTCATTATATATTACTATGCATGTGTAATACGTAAACATAAAATTATTGATAGATAGATAGATAAAGACATAGAGACATTAATAGACAGACAGACATGGAGATAGATGGAGAGAGACAGACAGACANATAAAAATTTGCACAGATATTGCACATTCTTGCAGGGTTAAATTAAGCGAGAATATATGTGTGGGTCCGTACATTAATTTAAAAAGCGCATTGATTTGCTGCGATCCAGCCAATCAGAGAGCTGGAAACGCAACAAACAAAGTGTTTGGCGACGTTGGATTGGTGGGTTGTATTTTGGCCACTCACCGTACATCTTCCCCTCATCGGACAGGATGATTTTCCGCCGGCCACAGGGAGGGTAGATGGCCAAAGCCTCCTGGAAGCTCTGCTCGATGTCGGGGCTCCACACGCCCTCGGCGTCGTTGTCCATGGGTTTATCGGCCGAGTCGCTCATCCTCTCGATATCCTCCCCGGCACTTTCACTCCCGCTCCAACTGCTCGGATCCATGGCAACGGCTGGGATCTCAGAACCCAGGCCTGGAAAACTCTACTGTGCTGACCTGGGAATATCGACCGGAAAAAAAAACACAAAGTCAATTAAATTTGGCTCAACCGAACTTGGGTGCGAACACACTGAAATCCGATTTTTCATCTTTTTGCCCCAGTTTGATTCTACCATCTCTTACAAGCTTTTACTTTTTTTTGTTACCGTTACGGCTAATTTAATCCACTGAAAAGCCATGCTTAAACAATTTTACCTTTTTTAAACAAATTCACCTTCACACGGTGAGCCTCTCGGAGTTTTATTCGTTTTAAAAGCGTAACAACCTAAAATAATTCTCTCACCAACCACTCAAAACTTCCACACCCTCGCAGAGCGAAGATTAAGATGAGGAAAACACACGCNAAAAAAAAGGCAAATCTTACAAATGGAGAAGAAAAGTGCCTGTGCTTTTACAGTATCAGCACACGCTTGTAATAAAGACGGATTGACCGGAGATTCCGACCCTCTCCAGCCCAAACTCCAGGCCCGAGCGACTCCCTTACGTAACGCAGCGTCTCACTTTATGGAGGCAGCCACATATACACGGGGCCGCTCAAAAGGAGGCAACTGAAAGGCATTACAACGCAGCTTTTGTCCGGCCGTTCTTCTTGAAGACCACATCTGACTGAAAGCCAGCAAACAGCTTCAAGGTCTTTTCTCCAGCTAGCCTTTACTCAACGTGCCTGCAGAGTAATCTCTCCCAGCCCAGACCCGGGCCTCCCTATTCTTCCCAACACAAACACGCGTAAAACACACACACACGCGCACACACACACACACGCTCACAATGCGGGCATTCATGCACACTCCGCTCTCAGATCAAAGACTCTCCAGCCGGCCAGCTGTAAGCATGCTTACTGCTGCATAATTCATTCTTTTCACTCACTTGAAAACATGCTCAGCTGGACTTGGCAAACCTGCAAAACAACCTCCAGAGAGAGAGAGAGAGAGAGAGAGAGAGAGAGGGGGACTTACAGGGACGGAGGAGAAGAGAATGGTCAGACCAAAGCTCGGCCTGATCAAAGACACGGCTTGATAAGATCAACCTCTGGATCTGGTGGAGTGAAGGACACGTTCACACCAGGGTCAGTGCTGAAGAAGGTTTGCTGTGGTCAGTCACGCACGAGTCCACTCCCCGACACTAGGGGGCGCAGGCGACCTCACACTGCTAGCACACGCAGGTCACGTTGAGGAAGTGCACGTGCGCTTTTACGGAAACAGCTTGAACCATGCATAAATATTCCACTCGGAATTGCATAACGGTAAAAAAGTACTTGAGTAAATGGACTTCATTACTTAAGTATTTTTGGCTACTTTGTACTGAGTATTGGATATGTAAGCAACATTTACTCTCTACTCGATTACATTTGTGACTAGTATCTGTACTCTTTACTACATTTGTATGGGCACTATCATTACTTGTTACATTGTGATTGTGCGCGACAAGTCTGCATTTTTTTTAAACGACAAACATTGTTTATTACCACCATCTGCAGGATGCTGAAGATACTGGATGCTACACTTTTTTGCACACTTGAGTTTGACTGAGACTGACTTTTTTTTTGTTCTGCCATTTTGAAACATTGAGAAACATTTCAATTCTCTAATGAGGAAATAAAACCTCAAAAAATAAAGAGTTTCTTGTTTTTCCACATGTCTTGGTGTTTTTGAGCCTAGATTCTCAAAAACTCAAAAGTAATTCTCAAAAAAAAAATTCTCAAAAAAAAAATACTCAAGTTTTTTTTTTTAAATTGGATACTTTAAGACTTTGGCTCTCCTAGTGGCCATATTGACACACTCCCTTTATTTGTTTACTTTTACCTTGCTTCCTAGTCGTCACAAAGAATCAATCACTTATTAACCAAGGTGTATAATCAGTGTTTCATTGTACTCCAGCAGTTCTGGTCACATGTTCAAACATGGCAATATTATTGGCTGACCAGCTCGTATGAAATAAGGAGTCCAAACAAGGAGCCGTTTTGTCTAGTGTGGCACTTTCACGCCTCACGTTTTGGGTGTCGGTGTGAAAACCCGCATTGTTGTATAACAAGCTGCCAAAAGGGTCGGAAAACACGTGGATCAATTGTCCTGGTGTGAACAGGCCTTGAGTCAACACTGTACGGTACGAAACTCCACAACAGATGGAAACCACTTTCCTTCTGGAAACACTCTCATAAACCTTCACACACTCTTTACACACACAACAAACAACTGGCAAACAGCCAACAGTTTGAGAGAAGACGGAGTGACACTGGCGTGAATTAAAATTCCATATGGAATTCCAGAATGTTTGTGGTTTGAAGCTGTTTGTTTGCGCGCACACACACACACGTGGGCCAATCTCACTAAACCATTGAAATACCGCGACATTAAACGCTCACTGATAATACTGTGCTCTACTGCACGGCGAAAGAATATTTAACATAGGAATTCATTATTTTTCTGTTTTTATTTTCTGCTGAAATTCTCATTATCCGAGGCATGCAACAATTTTCTAAAGCATTTCACTTTGTAATTCAAATCAATCAAAAATATGCAAAAAATGTTTTGTGGCTTCTATTCTGGAAGTTTTCAAAATACTAATTGGCTAATTTGTCATTCATAATCCTAATGAAAAAATAAAAAAAATTCAAACGCAATGTCCACGACTATTCTTCTCATTCTCAGCATTTTGTAGAACTGTTAGATAAAAAGAAACAAACATTATTTTGAACAGGGCTTTTATTTTGTCCTTGAACATGGCGACTTGGTAAGAGGATCAGTTTAAATGTTTTCTGGCTAAGGCTTAATAATCTCTCGTCCGATCTTGTACACTGAAAGCTAAACCCATTTTACACCATTTGGGGGTTAGAAAGAAAAAAAACGGTCAATTCACTTCCCTTTGCAAAACAAATTATTCACTTTCCCTTTGTAAAATATACATGTTAATCTTTCTCATAGTCCACAGCAGGTTCTTTTTCAATGCAGTTCTAGATATGATTTGTAGACACTGTATTTTCCTGTATATTAATACAAGCTGTTACAATAAAAAAATGCAAACTATGCAATCTTTACAAAAATGCAAAATGTTTCAAAACTTACAAAAAGACTGGAACATTGAGACACAGATACAGTGCAATGCAAATTAAATAAGCTAATACTAATGAATAATAAAGTAACTTTCTTCGATTCTTTAAAATAATCGAAAACCAAATAACGTAAATGAAATGTAAGTAAACGGCTTAAAACTGTCAGTTCTTCACCTTGTTACATCTAATAATTGCAAAACACTAAAATTTGAAGAAATTGCAAACAAATTGCCACTGGCTCAGAAAAACGGCTTCTATCCTTTTTAGCCATTTCTACAGGATTTTCACTTTAAACAAACACGGCTTCTAATGACCCACCAATAACTGGAATCTTCATATCTAAGGATGACTAAGTAAAGCCAGCAAACACTGGCGATGACTAAAAACTGGACCATTCAAAGTGAGTGATGACAAAAGTCAAAAGCCAACGAACACACACTTACGGTACTATGACTAGCAGCGGCGCGAGATGGAATGAGTGCGCTGAGATTTTTTGCACGCAGAATGAGTCCTTTATAGTATTGTTTAAGACGTATAGAAGTTTTACTGGTGGAGGTCATGGCAAAGAAAGTGAAAATGAAGGGGAGGGTCAGAGGTCATCAAATTAGAAAGCCACAGTGTAAGAATCAGCAAAACGCAAAAGGCCCCAGTACTGAGCCCTGAGGAACACCCACTGCTCAGAGCTGATAAATGAGCTGATAAATGGGCTTCACATGGATGACTCGGGCTGACCTCCACATATCTGCAGAGAATGAAAAACATGGCGCCAAAGAGGTGTTATGTAATGCCGTCGTCAGTCATTCTGTGTAGACGTCTAACTTGAGCGTCAGTCGGAACGAAAGAGTCTCATAAGCTTTTATTTCCGACTCTTTTTTTCACACAGCGGTTCTTCTGACAATGCCCACCGTTAGACTTCTACAGAAGCAGTGAGTCACAACACCTTTGTTCATTTGGCATAATTGTCCCAAAAATTAGCTTTCGGTCACCATCGACTGAAAAGGTTTAGCAAGAAAACAAAAAGTCAAGATTTAGCTAGGAATAAATCAGAGGCTTTTTTTACACTCGACTTCCTCAAACCAGCAAAAATGCACCAAACTAGCAAAGCATCCTCCGAGATCTTTGTTAGCATAAACTGATTTCGTCTCACAGGCTGACCAGATTTGTTTGCTCCTTTGATTTCAGATAACAGATAACTAATGTCTCGCTTCTGCGAGCAATCTAATTTACTCGCACGGTCTGTTTGAAGAGGTTTTAGAAGGGATGAACCATTACAGTAAAAGCGTGATGTCACAATCTGACAAGCGGCTCAAATACACGCACACTTTCATCTCATTTACCAGAACAACCAGTCAAACACAAATTAAACCAACGGAGGTGGTTTGTGAAGTCCATGGGTTCTCTGGTCAGACTCCCACACCAGGGTGACAGTGACGGGCAGCGTAACCCCTGGTCTACGAGACAATGGCCTTGCCAGGCCTGATGGATGACTTTAAGGTCCTGGGCTTCTATTAGAATCACAAAGAGTAAAATTACAGACACAATGATCTTCTGCAGGAGGTCCACAACTGGAGAATCTGTTTAGAGCCCGTGTCCTAGATAAATCAAGTGCGCGGATGATTCATGCGAATCCCGTGGATAAAGACTTTACCTGTTGCGGCGTTTAGATCTAATCTATATCAGGCGATCGAAAAGTTGATCGATGATCTGAGATGATCCTCAGATTTCGGAGAGGAGCGAGAGAACAACAAACGCAGAGATAACCCAGACGGACTCCTCTTCAGATGAAACCAGCTATTCTGGCCTGTTTATCGCCTCCATGTCAAATCATGTTAACCGAGTTATCATCTACCTGCTCGCCCGCCGCACGGCCACGCACGGTTAGGTACAACAAAATGCCATATGGTTGTAAGTAAAGGTCAGCCTCTGAAAGCAGATGGTGGTCTGAACAATCCCCTCTCTGGGAGTCGGGCAGCTTAGACTGATATGATCTGCAGAGCTTCATGCAGGTGTTTCCCTGAGAGCGGGGCCGAGGGGCCGAGGGGTGCGGCCAGCGTTTCCCCCGCCCGATAAAGCCATTCACACACACACACTCATGCCTGCTACCATCTGATTAGAGTTAGCCAGCTGTCCTCTGTGACGGGTAGAGCCCGTAACACGATGACACCCCTCCATCCGCGAGGAGGGTCGGAGGGAAAATTCAAGGCCAGATGGCAAGAGAGCGTGACGGACAGTCTTTTCTTTTCCAGTGGACACCCACCCGGCCCCCTCACCCGCTCCGCCAACACCACTATGATTATTTGGTAAAGCCGAATCAGGGAGGAAGTGAACTTGAGAGACTTCGAACATGAACGGTCCGGCACGGAACAGGCCTCGGTGTTCAACACTGAATGCCAAGTGACCACGGAAAAACCAAAGGGTTGATTTTAATTGGTCCGAAAAGTGCAATACGGAAGTTGAAATACAATTTTTTAGTTACTGTGAATGGTTACTTTTTGCAAAAATGTTACATATCGATAAACGCGTCGTATAGAAATTGCAATCTGCATTTCGGTAGTTTTATTGGTTACTTTCTTAACGAGTAAAAATGTTCCAGTGTTAATAATTAAATCATACATTAATGATTCAATTAAATCAAAGACGTGTGTGGTTTGGAAATGACACGATTCAAGAAATTGTCATCCTTAATTTGAACCATTAGCAGGAGAGATGCAGTTATTTCAAGAAAAATCAATGATCCCAATTTCAACCAATAGAAGAAGAGATTCCGTTATTTCCAAAAAATTGCAGCACTAATTTCAACCAATAGCAGGAGAGATTACATTATTTTGGAAAATTCTCAGCACTAATTTCAGCCAGTAGCAGAAGAGATGCTGTTATTAGGAGAAAAATAAATGATCCCAATTTCAACCAATAGCAGGAGAGATGCCGTTTTTCTAGAAATCCAGACCTGATTTCAACCAATAGCAGGAGAGATCTAGTCTTCCGATGTAGATTCATTGAACATTCCTGACTGGATGTGTTGAATGGAACCTTGATGCAAGTCATTGGCTAAACGTGTAAAAAGACGCCTAGTAAGCGAACGTAGAAGCTCCTCAAACCATCTACAACACCATCGGCACAGAAAAGCCAATGTTGATGGAAGCAAATCATTCTCTTCCTGTGATGGTACGGCCGAACTGGAAGCGCAGAGCAGAAGGAATTGGTTTGGAGCTGTTTTCTTTAATGGGAGCAATTAAGCACACTTCCTGTGTGTGGATGGAGTTTGTGCAAATGTCTGGCTGAGTCCTGACACGGTGCGTCTGCTGGAAACATCACACCAGCCTGCTGGAAATCACACGTGGAAAATCCAAACAACCCGGAATGACCCGCTCTGTTCCCTCCAATTCACTTCCAACACTCGAAGGAGCGACACACTCCATAAGAAAAACCTGTATAATGTGCTCAGACATCGTACAGCGGAGGTTTCACCGTTCTGATGGTGTCGGGCCAAAACATGTTGATTAGATTTATTGTAGAAAAGATGTGTTTATATGAAATGGTTGCAAAAATTCCGATAAAATGGGAATCTTCTGTAAAAGAAAATAATAATAATAATAAAGATTATACACTATGTAGTTATGCATTTGTTGTTATGTCTTCTGTTATTACACAGTACTAATACAAATATATATAGCTCACTCCGAATTCCACAAAATTCCATAGTAATAATGGAATCTCATCCCAGTGGGAAATGAACGTCACAGCGTTTGTGGTGAATCCGTTCAGTCCGGCAACAAAATGTCACGTCACTCGATAAAATCTCCGACATTGACTGGAATTTGTTAAGAACATTTCACGCTGCTCATTGTGCCGATGAAATTGTTGTAAATAAATTGTATCCCATGATTATAGTTTATAAGCAACAGTAGTTTGTCATTAGTGATTTCAAACATAAGAGTTTGACATTTTCACGTGACAGGATCATTTTATGATTTCATTCCTTTTTATAAACCGTATTTTCTGGATTATTCTGATAAACGTCCTAATCTCCTTCACATATAAGGCATTTTTGTTCTATAATAAGGCAAACTTTTTTGAACATTTGTTAGAGTTTTAAGTGCGCCTTATAGTAAAAAAAAACCCAATGTAAAATTAATTATTTTTGTTTGTTGATCGATTTACCAGAAAACATTGTGTGTGTGACATTATTATACACATAAATTCAGTATTGTACTGAAACGTTGAATTAAATATTAAGTGATATAAATGTTTTTTATCACATTAGAAATGTTATATTTTGTAACAACTGATAATAACAAAAATACATACACATAGACACACACGTAATGTAGCATTTTAGCCCACTTTGTCAAAAAAACAAAACAAAAACAAAAATACGCTAAACGACAAACAAACAAAAATAAAAGACGTCAACACAAATTTGCACAGCTAACGAAAGCCGGAGAAACGACAGAAAGGAGAAACGACGGCATGTTCCGTGTGGCTGGAGGTCTCTTTGTTACACAATACCAGTGTCTTCAATCATTCATCCGTTTCAAACAGTTAAGAGGTGTGAGGATGAGGCATGCTGTGACCCGTCTCCTAACTGGCTCTCGGTGAGATAACATCGATGCCTCTCACACCTATCAAAGCCAAATGAGAACATTAATGCGGCTCAGACAAAACCCATTTCGTGTGCTCGTCCGTTCTTCCGGCCTCGCAAGAAACCATTTTTGTCAAATTCACAAGGCGTTCCTCGAAACATGTGATTAAACTCTGCACCTCCGAGAAAGAAAATGAGCGAAATTACTCCTCTGCCCCATTTTGTGTCATACAAAAGCAGTGCAGGTTTAAAGTGGGAATATACATAGCAATTTTGGCGGGCCTTGAAAACTTAAGCGCCCCACATCCAGTGACCTCCTCCGGAGAGCAACACAACCCTCCACACAAAAGCGCTGCCCCGTGTGTCCTATTTCACCAACATTACCGCACCTGTCGCCCACCTCAACCTGCTCTTTTCCGGCCAATCAGGCGCGAGCTATTCTCGCCACCATTGTCTTCTCTCGGGCACTTTGCCTCGGCCGTCATTTTAATTTCTACACACTAGGACTTTGATTGTATCTTTCAAACGCAAAAAATATAATCTCTTTAAATTGAATCCGTAATTAACAATACAAAGTTGTATGTTTATTGCAGTCATTTCGAATTAAATTCATTCCGTGACGCTTGAGAACTGGATTTTTATGATTAAGGCTTACTTTTACTTTCAACTAAAAATTTCAAACCACCAAATGTGATGTCGAGTGTGAAAAATCTCATGATTATACAGGAAAATGTAACGAAAAAAAAACCACATCGAAAATTTATTCAATAATAAACCATTATGTTATTACCTATTATTACTTTTAAGTTTATCTTCAGATACCAATCTAAAATGATCGATTATTATTTAAAGCTCATCATTCCAAACATTCTAGAACATCATTCTACACAAGTCATAACTCATTGTGACACACGAGAAAGTCCGTAAATGCATTATTGTATAGAAAACAAATCATTATCTTTTCAATATTTGTGTGCAGGTCTGTGCCTCAAAAATGTGAGAAGAAGTAATGTGGTTCTCGCATTACAGTCACTACGTCATTACATACGCATGTTGAATAAATCACTGTATCTCACTGGAAAGGTCGAATGTACTTATTGCGCCACATATTTAGGCAACAAAACTGTAGATTATTCATTTAAAGACTTTATAGTGAAGTCAATGGAGTAATCATTTACAAAATTGTTGTTTTGTAAAACCGATCCGCCCGCAAAAAAAAAAATGAACTAGCTTGTTTACTTTTTCTTTACTTCCTAGTCGTCACAAAGAATCAATCACTTATTAATCACCGTTTCGTTGTACTTCAGCAGTTCTGGTCACGTGATCAAACCAGGCAATCTTATTGGCTGACCAGCTCGTATGAAACAAGTAGTCCAGCTCGGTTGCATTTTTAAAACGGCTTTTTACAGTTTTGTGGGACCACTGATCACAAAGGCGCCTTTATCCTCAACCTGTTGGTTTCGGGAACGCCGGTGCCGTCTAGCTTCAGACGCGGCGCTGAAACACAAATAGCTTGGGAAATATTAATTGACTTAGATTAAGTGCTGACAGTATATCCCCTCTAAAGTGAAACCACTGTGATTAGATCTTGCTTTCATTGAACCCAGCGGGAGACGGTCAAATCTACTTAGGGCCTGCTTTCTCGGCCTAAAGGTGAACGCGGCTGGGTTGTAATGTTCGTCAGAAAGACCCCGAGGGGCTGGGATGGAAAATAAGGCGTAATTTGTCCTCGAATGCGAACACCTTTGTGAGGCGGCCATCTACAGACTTTCTGGCTGAAATCCAGTTTTAATAGCTCGCTGAGGCTGCAAAGAGTCTCTTCAGGTAAACAGTGAGATAAGCCAAGCCACGACACAAGGAAAAAAAACACATTGTTTTGAAGTGAAAGCCAGTTGCTATAGGGACGGCGGCTAATTAACCACACCGTGCTGGCAGACCTGGAGAGCAGCAGGGCTGGGGACGGGGATCTTGACTTGTATAGATCCATGATGGCTCCTTTCAGATGGATTAAATCTGAAACAGTCGCCATGGACGATGAAATAACAAAAGTGACGTCAAATCCCAGGCTTTGGAATCTGGAGCGTTCGCTGGGAGGCGGCGGGCTGGTTTCTTCACCCCGAGAAACCACCTATGGTCACTAGCCAATTTACGTGCGAGGAGACCAAGACGCCTGGAGGAAATAAAACCACCGCCGCCATGCGAACATGCGGCTCCACGTTGAAAGAATTTTAATATTTGGCATTAATTTGGATATGAATGGGTAATTATTCAGATGGTATTTCTAGTGCTAACAAAGTGCCAAGGACACGCTGCAATGCCACTACAATAGGGAAAATGCTTCGGTAAAAGCGCATGCTAATAAATAAAA
>SOMO01000623.1:60684-72184 GCA_028128575.1 Paedocypris carbunculus
GACAGAAAACAGGAGAGAAAGAGGCACAAAAGAGAAGAGAGAAAGACAGAAAAAGAGGATGAGAAGCAGTCAGGAGAGCGAGCAGAGCACATCTTCCTTGATTTTTAAAGGACTTTTTACACTAAAAAAATAAGAGAGCAATGAGAAGCAATAAAGACAAAAAAACGAAAAATATCACACGTTGAATTTCGTTTGTGCGGCATAATTGAGTGAAAAGCGAAATGTCGTTGTCATTTTAACCGTTTTTTACAAGCGAGCCGTGTTCAACCTTTCACATTTACACAGTGGAAGCAGAGCGCGTGAACACATCTACTCCGACCCCTTCGCTTCCGTCCACTGGCGTCAGAAAAACCCGCCAGCCGCCTGGCGAATGAGATTCCCTTTCAAGAATTACCCAAGTAGAAGTTCGCGCTCCGCCTGCCGTAGACGTCAGGACGAATCTGCTCGGCTGCGTGTGCACAAGCGGGCGTCCCATAATTCCCGGCGATGAAAGCCAAGATGTGGTGACTGCTGCAATATGGCAGCGCTTGATGCTGGAGAGCGCGGTGGCAGATGGAAGGCCGAGATTAGTCATGCAACAATGTTCTGTGGTCACACTTACAATACACTTCACCCTCCAGGCAGCCACACTCGGCCAAACCAGTGCCATCCCGCTCAAACATCCACCCCTGGCATCTGCCCCGCTCCCTCTGGTCCACTCCAGCTGCCAACGCACCAGGGTTCTTCCCGCCGTGCCCGCGGGCCACAACACCGCTCCAGTGCCAGCTTCTTGTAATTAAACGTAATGATATGTACACGACGATTTGCGTGAGGTCCCGATCGTGCGGAAGTTTCAACGAGGCTCTTCTGGGGGACGATGGGGGCTTCTCACGCTCACTTCATTACTAAATGAAGCCGTAATCGAACGCGCGACTCACATCTGCACATTAGCGACTCTCCGTTGATGGAGTTGGCAGTCGGTTGGCGTCCGCCGCCGATTGGTGGGTTTTAAACGAATTAGAGAAACCTTTCAGGGGGAATTGCGCATGCTGATTGCTCTAGGTGCTTGTAATTGCCGTGCGATTGGTTAAAAAAAAAAAAAAAAGACAAACTGCCGCTGTGCAAATGGCGTTTTGAGCGGGAAAACTAGACTGGGTTTTGTGAGACGGAGACGGTGCGATGAGGGAAAAAAACCCCACCGTCAAGTAAAACAACGCTACAGAGTCGCACCTGAATTATGCAAAACGTTGAATAAAGTTTCACAGTGTATAAAAATCTCTTTCTTTTCGCTCAATGCTCCACAGTGTTGTCATTTACTGGGAGCTTTAGCTCATTCACTGTCTGTGTGAAGCGACTCTTGGCAAAGCAGCTCTGGAATGAATGGAATTTATTATTAAAAGTGCTTTACAAATAAATGTGGAATAAATTAAAACAGGACTTCTTTTTTTCTCCCCGCAGTCAAGTAGGACTGATACAGCGTTAATGACTAAATATTATACATATTTCTCTTTGTTAGCGGCTAAAAAAGCAATGGTGTTACAAGGTAAACGAAATGGCACATGTCTGAATCCAAGTGTTAACGGATTTGGATGTTGAAACACGGCGCAGTGCCGCACAATCACAATGAGGGCGGCGAAATCTCAACAACCGAGGGATAGGAAAAGTACTGAAATTGAACGAGAGAACTGGCAATAGGATGCGTAAGGACAATTTGGTATCGTAAACCTACCGTTTTTCGTATTATATTATAATATCTCTGTATTAAAAAACAGAGAGAGAATGAAAAGCCTTGTAGTCTGAAATGAAAGCGGTTTTAAAAGCGCACTGCATTCTTGTTCGAAACTTTCCCACACCGATATTTGTAATCAAACACAGACACACGTTAATATTTGCAGCTGTTGTTTAATTCCCGGGCGACTGTTGTGTGTCTGTCGTGTTGCTCTATAGCTGCAGCCAAAGCTGGAAACGACTGGAAACAGTTCAGCACGCATCAGTTTTTATGCAGAAGAGAGCGCAATGACACAATGACAGCGCAAACAGATTTATCTTGGAAATCTTTTGTAATTAGCGGCTGGTTCTTTATGACAACGTGAGTGAAAGTGTGCAGCAACTCCCTACTATGGCGAAGGATGTGACACTCATAACTGTGGAAAGTTTCATCAAATGTTCAGGCTTTGTTTAGAGCTAATAAATACCCTAATTGTTACATTGTATTTAATTTTGCTTTAGAATCCACCTCATGTGACTTTAAAACCAGTCGCTGCTCGTTTGAAAGCGTCGTCATGTTTAACATTTGTGTGAATTGTGACTGTTTATGTGTAATTAAACGTCACTTGTTACAATAGCACAAAAAAGCGGTGAAGTCGGTGTGAAGTCATCAGTCTCAGTTCTGATGTTTACACAAATATTGTGTTAAAGTATCAATAATTGTGTAAAATTTTAGAACATCTGTTTCCACCAAAACTGTTGATCACCACAACAACCTGAAGTTGCTCTTGAAAGCTGCAGCGACAAACAAACCAATCCGTCAATTAGCAGACGCGGTGGAAATCAGAAGCAACAGAAGCGATCGCGTTTCAACACAAAACCCAAAAGTAGCGTCGCTCCACATGCGCCGTTCAATTAACGGTAATGTATAGTCGCATTAACCCTCGCCAGCCCATTCCTCTCTCATAATGCCAGTCGCACAGGACGTCACGGAGAATGTTTATTAAGCTATTAAGCGAAGGCATAATGAAGGAAGAGTTCTCATATATATCCAGTTTCGGTAAGTGATCGCGCGAGCCTTTCTCCCGTGCGTTTCTAGCGGCGACACGAGATGCAAGCGCAATGCTATTAGTCTCTATATTACTCTGTCATCAGAGAGGAAATTCAATTAAGAATGACCTAAAAATCCCGTCTTTCAGTCATTCTCCGAGAAAGAGGCTTTTGCATCTCAATGGCATGTGTTGTATAGTGCCCGGCACATCCTGTACTGTGATTGTCGCCGTAGTATTTGCTTAGATCAAACCACGGCCTTTTATTTCTGCAGAGGAACCATGCCAGAAAAATCCATCCTCAAAGAAAACCCTTGCCATAGAATCCAAAACGCATTATCTGCGGACGGCGTCTCCAAGACACAAGGAACGACGAGAAGTGCCGAGCCGCGGCGTCTATTCAAGCGCATCTGCAAAGAAGCTTCTTTAATCAGAGAGACCGTTCTCAAACACGTAGAACCTGACCCGATCTTCAAATTAACGATTCGACAGGCCGATGACTGACAAAACACGCCTGGGTTTCCGGGACCTTCTTCCAATCGCACATTTCTGAACTCGCATCTACGTGATTGCTGTCGGCCCGGGTTACGACTTTGTTTAAAGTAATTCTGAAAGTCACACAAAACCGCTAATGTCCGAGCAAATAGAGGTCAGAAAATTGGATTGCAGGCCGGCTGGAAGGGCAGCGGGCGTGCCGGCGCTATTGCCTTCCCTGAGGTTGTGTAATCCTCTCAACCACGTGCTAATGAGCCAGAAGTAATGGCTAAACTTTGGGAAAGTTACTGAGAGGCTTTTACACAGAAAGCGAGGAAGAGTGAAAGCGCTGAAACGTCTGATGAGTGGAATATATTGTCTCTTACTGATCAAAAGGTGGGGAAATTCACATCATAAATATATTTCATACGTGCAAGTTGCACTTAAAATGGACAGAAAATGACTGCGCAACTAATTATGTGGGAAAAAAATGTGTGGCTTTTATGTTTAAAAAAAAAAAAAAATGTTTATTAGTGATGCGCCATATAGTGCAAAATTACAATACATTTTCTTATTACTACAGACAATATACGTATACACAGATAAAGAGTAAAAGATAATACAAATGACAATTATTACAAAAACTGTATTTTTTTTTTCAAATCTTGGGCTCCTATATATTTTATAGGATCAAGCAAGTATTTGTTTTCCAATGATAAATAAAATGTATGGTTAAAAATTTATGCACATAGTACTGTACATTGTCTGTTAAGTATTAATACTAAGTATTAAAAATGTTTTAATGAATCATTAGCAACTCGAAACTAAGTTTCTAAATAAATGGTTCTTCAAATTAAAATGAACTGTATATAACTGTGATTATTTGCAAAGCTCATCTGTATTTAAAAAACTAGATATTTAGTTTAGCGATTAACTATATTTTATATAATTTTATAGTTCAATAATCGATTATTTACAAACTCACTGGCTAAACGTATTATCGTATACAGAGCACTTTTATGATGTTTACACACACTTACAAAGACAGAGATATAAGCCATACATTATAAAGGCTGTATGTATATACTGTGTCCACAATAAGCTCCACCCAATGGTCATCCACTAAGATACAGATCAAATATAAAGATCCCGCCCCTCCTTTGATGTCAAACATTCCACTTCAGAAATAATAACGCACACACTTTTGGGGAAACAGCGGTCAAGGAAACCAACCTCGGCTTTCAAAAGCTGTTAAAAAATGAAAATTATGAGATTTTCTATATATAGGCACAAATTAGATTTTATTACCGTTAATTGACACCTACACTGAGCTTCTCAAATAGTGAGGCGTAATTCTGTTGTCGCGGAAGACCACATAGAACATGCAATTGCGCCACTAGAATGCAGTGTAAATACACTAGGTGGCAGTAGCGTACTCATTTTTAGAGTAATGGGCAATCAATAGCACATTGACCTGTCAATTAATAGCACATTGCCTTTAAAAACCGAGTCAATATTGTATTGACGAGTAGAAACGACTTCCCGAGAGCGGCGGACAAGCCAACAGCATTCCGGATTACCCCGAAAATGTGCATGCGGATGTTCCTGAAGCACGTCCTAATTCAGTGGCCAAAATCAATCCCTCCACTGGTTGGCGACGCTGCCAGAGGCCAGGAAGAGCGTCCACTTCCTTTAAGCATTAAGAGAAAATCCAGCAGCAGACAGGCTTCCTCTGCGTATTTCGTGATCACTCCACGGGATCCATTCTTCTAAAGGAGGCTATTTTTCGCCAAGTCAGACCCCCGTATTATCCGATGTCTTCCTGGGGGGTCATGCATCCCACAATGTCTCCTCCAGGAAATGGAAGAGACGACGTGTTCAAATAAGTGTGAGCTCCGGAGAAGCATGACCATAACCTTTCCTGACTGTCCAGCAGGAGACAAATACATCTACTCGGAAGGGAGCCATGATCCGCCGCGTCCTGATTCGCCGGGCTTTCTCCCGGAACATGGACGGCTCTTGCAAATGCAAAAAGTATTTTGAGAGCCACTGTTGAAACGGAATGGCTCGCTCGCTCTTTCCCGGCACGGCGTTTCCGTTTCATCTATTGTCCCAACAGGAAAAAGAAGGTTCTTGCCGTTGTGCTTGAGAAATGTGTCGTTTCTGTTAAACACAATCAAGTGAGGTTAAAGCAGCGGCGGGAAGAGATGGATGGTGGATGAAGGAAGTAATGCTTCACCGATGCCGCCCTGATTGGTGAGGTTTGGGAAGTGAATAATGGTGCGTTTAACTGGAACTGGACTGAGGTCTGTATCAGGAACTGAGTCACGGCTGAATGCTTTCACTCCCACTGCCTTCTTCTGCCACACGAGGACAAAAAACCATGAAGAACATCCCTTCAGAAATTCTCAGCTCTATCCAACCATCCATTCATCAGACCGGCTGGTTATTCGAGCTCCCGTGAAAAGATATCACAATTATTCCACGCTTCACTATAATTTCACAATCCTTAGAACTACTTATCTATCCATCAATATCGTTTTTTTATAATTCCGTTCCAACCTTCAATCTTTTTTTCCTTCGTCCTTTTTTTATCTTTATGTATCTACTGAGAAGCATTCATTAACTCAACTGTAAAAATTCAAAGTTCCAAATCAAATTCAAAGTTCAAAATCCCTTTGCCATGTAACTTCTATTCACCTATCTGTCTGTCTATCNTATAATACGATAAAATACAATCACAATCAGGTAGAGAAACCATCCCAGTTTAATGAAGATCTTTAGTGTTTTTGGTGCAAACAAGAAAATGTGAACTACACAGTGAAGGTATGTCGTGTTATATACAAAACACTCAATTTGCACAAATTGCACAAAAGTATATTTGTGTGATTTTAAAATACATACATTAGGCCAAATATGATGATCGGTGACAAATAAATTAAAAGCTAAAAGGTCTCTACAGAGTGGCGGGAAATAAAAGCCTTTGGTTCTTGCACGCGCACACACACAAANCCATGAAAACTTTTCAGTCTTTTTTGTCCATCCATCCATCCATCCATCTACCTACAAAATCTTTTCCATAAGCCAAGTCAACAGCAGCAACATTTACAACCCAACGAACAGTCCAGTAATCAGCCTGGAGCAGACATGTTGACGTCAGTGGCAGAGTTCCAGAAAGAGTCTCTCTCTCTCTCTCCGTCCGTCCTTGGTCTGGTGGAGAGAGCGGTGGTCTGTGTGGAGAGAGCGGCGCTTTTGTGACAACAGAGTTTACCTCAGGGCAGTGCGTGGGCCTCCTGCTGCCCCGGGCCACAGAGGACACCCTATTGTTCCTGTGTTCCCCGAACAAAGCCGGCCACCCGTGCCCCTGCTACACACAGTCCCACTGAGCCATTGTTCCGCTGACAAACTCTCAACCCAAATTTCATTACATATGAATTTTCCTTTGTCGCCCCTTTCTGCCCCCCTTTCGCGTTTTGCTCCGACAAATCTTTTCGGGTTTCGTGTTCCACCCCCACCCGCCCCTCCCCGTCGTCATACAAGGCTTGTGATTGTGCAAGTCAGAAGTAAACCCGAGAAGAGAAAAAAGAAGCAATGATCATGTCACAGAAAGGAAAAGAAGAAGAACGGTCACGGTCTGCGTGATTAATTCGGCGGGCGCACAATGGCGAGGTCCTGACGAACGCGCCGTCACCTGCGTAGCGCGATGCTCGGCACCTGTTGCTTAAACACTCACGCCGCCAGCTTAGGGATGTAAAACGGGTCAGGAGAAGAAAAAAAAAGTTCACATGGATTGAAAAATACTATTTGTTTGGAATTTTTGAATCGTTTGCATTTTCNATTAGGAATTAGAAATTTATTGAAGCGTTCCTTATAATCCGAAAAATACAGTCCAAAAAGATGTGAAAAAAAATTCTGTTTGTCAATTTTTGTACTTTTTTTTTTTACCCAACACTTAACAGGCAGTTCAATTGAGACGAACTACAAAAAGCCACAATTTTAGTTCCGGCAAATTCCATTTTCCTCCTCACAATGCCACTGGGATTCAAACATCGGAGGGTCATTGTAGGGACCGAGACGTCTTGGAAACACTTTCCTTTGTGTCGGGCAGGCAGAACCTGACGGAGATGGTGATCGGAGAGAGAAGTTTCATCACTGTGTAAACTTTCCCCTTCAAAGCCGCTATCAGTGAAGCCGCCGCCTCCCGCGACTCGACTCAATCACTCGCTTTGCATAAAAAGACACGCGAAAGAAAAGGCCAAAATACAACATAATGGTGCAGATAAGCTAAATTACCAGATAACATCCAGGCACACACAAGCCATATGGTGCCTCCGCCGCTATCGCCTGTTGCTGGCATAACAATGGGGTTGGCTAGACGAGTGGCAGCAACAGTCAAACAAATGGCCGTTCCTCTGAATTAGTCATTGCCAGAATGAATACACAGTTTAGCATCTTTCAGCCTACAGGTGCGCTTAAGTGGCAAACCAGATGTCAGTGCGGGAGAGGGACTGTTTGTGGAGTAATTCAGCCACTCCACCAACCCCTGCTTCAATAACAGGAGGAACAATGAAAGGCCCCTTCCCCCATTTTCCCACAATCCCGTGCTCCCGGAGGAAGCCTGCCTACCGAGTGACACAGAAAGTTTGCATTTTCCGAGAGGGAACAGGAAAAAAAAACCCAGCAGATCGCAAGGATTCAAAGTCGAACCCGACGCCTGTCTCTAATCCGCCATTACTTCAAAGTATTTACCGGGAGAAGAAAACAGATGTTCTGATTAAATCTAGACAGTCGAGTAAAAACAGACACAGCTTTCGGGTTACAGAGCCCGTCGGTTTTTGGACCAAATTAGATCAGCGGTGGGGAAGGCCGGTGGTCCGGACCTGGTTCCATGCGAAAAAAAGCATCTTGGGTGTTTGCAGGAGGTCAAATCACTTGCGCACAATGGCGAGGGTGGGGGTCGCCGCTTTCTAAGACGACAAACTACTTTCAGACAGCGGCGGGGAAATAAAACGCCGTTATTGATTCGCCATCGGTTAACTGGATTATTTTGTCAACTAGATGCTCAACAGTTTACAGCGGATATTCAATAATCACCGTCAACGCCAAAACGCAAAGGCCTCGGCGAGAGTTTGAACTTTTTAAAGAGCTGCAGAGAATTACAGAGGAAGGACTGGAAGTCGCTGCAACTTTGGTGGAAATGCAAAAGAGTCCCTGAGGAAACACACAGCAGTCCATTCGCAATAATAATACGCCAGAGGAAGGGTTAAATATGAAGGATGCGAACGTAATACATGAAGTCAATGCATCTGAAAGTGTTCAAACACCGCCATCCAGGTCGGTTTCGGAGCACAAAAGGAGACTAATTTTAGTCCGAAAGCTTTCAAACGTCCGGATTAATTATTAACAAAACTGGACCATGGACTTTCTCCCTAATCCTTTATTTATGTACACAAAACTGGCGTTTTTTTTCTCTTCAGGAAAGCAAGAGAGACGAGGATGTTAGCCAGACCAAATAAGCAACTAAACAAGCGCTGTTTACAAGGCAGCGAGGTCAAGTTAATAACCAGAAAATCAATAACCACTGATTCGGTCGGGTCAGAAAACAAAAAACGGATCTGTTTGATCAGCGCGGGGTTACGCATTAAAGTAAACGCAAACTTACAGTAGAAACACCGGTTAACTAGAAACGCTGTCTGGCCTCGGCGAACGCAGAAAATCTCCGCGGATGTTTACACAATCTACAAGAAGAGAAACAACAGTGTTTTAAAACGGCTGCTCCGTCCGAAACGTGTTTGCGGCTTCTTTTTACCCCCTTCGTCCGAACTGATTCGAGAAAATGCACTTACTCCCAAAAGTGCTTTTTCTTTTACCTTAAAAGCAACANAAATGCACTTACTCCCAAAAGTGCTTTTTCTTTTACCTTAAAAGTCCCTACCCCTCCAAAAAAAAAAAAAAAACAAAGCCCACCATAATGTCGAAATGTAGCCACCGGTCAACGCGCAGAGTGATAGGAGGCGGCAAAAAACCCGCGACGTTTCTTTTCAACTTCGAGGCGTTTAACAGGGCTTGTGTAACTTCTGAACGCTTCTGACAACTTAATATAAAGCGGAAACATACCTCACTCTGTAAAATGTCTGAAGCAGGGCGAGCTGATCGAGCGCGCGCTCTGATTTATTTCCAGCTGATCACTTTTTTTCCCCCTTCGCGAGAGCGCGACTATTCCGCGTATCTAACAACGATGTGAAGTATGCGCGGAATGAGGGCAAGAATGAAATGAACGCGAAGAACCGAGTTAGCACTGGGGGCGGGGTTCGGATGACGTCACGCGCGGAGCCTCGATGCGGTGGGAGGGGCCGCGCAGGAGCGTCAGGATTTTCAAACAGCCAAAGGGATTCGAATCTTTTGAATTCCTGACGGGAGTGACTCGCTTCCTGATTGGCCCTCTACAGGTCACGCTGGGTATTCAACAGGCGTCCATCTGTCTTTTTAAGCGAGCGAATTATGGAATCGATGTCGAATCGACGTGGATGTTCTTTCGTCAATATATTCGTGTCTATAAAACACTCGCAAGCGTTTCCCAAACGATGGGAAACAAATCTGCGTGCATTTTAAAAATCCTTGTCTCTTTTTGTTTTCGGTAAAAATAATCGTCCGAAACATTTACCCGTATGGCTTTATTTAGTTTCACATTAGACGCCAATGTTTTAAATTCCATATTTTAAGAGAAATCCATCGCGATTGCGCATCTAAAGGCGACGTGCATTGCATCGGTTTCACCCCGGAACGTCTTTCTTCTTCCACCCTCGACCTTTGTCGTTATGAAGTCGNATAATCGTCCGAAACATTTACCCGTACGGCTTTATTTAGTTTCACATTAGACGCCAATGTTTTAAATTCCATATTTTAAGAGAAATCCATCGCGATTGCGCATCTAAAGGCGACGTGCATTGCATCGGTTTCACCCCGGAACGTCTTTCTTCTTCCACCCTCGACCTTTGTCGTTATGAAGTCGTGATTACCTCAGTGTTCCACAGAGAAACACTTCATCACCACATTAGAGCTCCATTTAAAACTGATGCATTGTTCCAATCAGCCATAAACCCACGTGCACCTCCATAAGACGTATGGGAAAGGTGGGAATGTGTTTATACGGAACTTTCTGCCTTATTTAACAGCATCACACTATCATTTCATGTCCCATTGCCATCTTGTGACAAAAAAAAAACAACCCAGAGCTTGTGCTGCGATGATGAAGCGAGACCCATTTTGTTTGACATCTTTATTCCAGTGGACAAAAGAGCCAGTGAATGCAGCCGCCGACACTTCACAAGACGAAACACACCAAAAAACACACACACACAGACACACAATTCACTCACTGTGTTATTCAATGACTACACGGCGGGCACGCGAGCGGCTAAAATGTGATTAAACGGAAAGTCGTGAGGGGGAGAAAGAAAGCGGCGTTATCATCCAAAAGAGCATTTGCTAATAGTGGCCAAGGATGTGCAAGACAACTACATCAAGGAATCACATCGCCTATTAACACCGAACACAGGGATGAACGTGTAAAAGCCTTGAAAATCAATATGTGCTTTAACAGGAGGAGAGCGCAGAGAGATGAAGGGGTGTAATTAAATGCTCGTATAATTGGATCTTGGAGAAGAAGCAGTGAAGCAGCTTGTTAACCGGTTACAGTTACCCTGCGAGATCACGACATGCCCGAGCCTGCCATTAGGAATCTCGTCTCGCTGCCTATAGGGACGTATTCCAATCACCGTATGAAAAGAGGACATAGAGGGACGTCACGATATTCAACGGGAGGGTTTGACGTAACCGTAAAGGCTCCAGAGTTCGGATGTGATTGTGAAGGTCCAATAGAGGCCCGTCGAAATCACTTACGGTCTTTAGCCGGCGGATCGGATGTCGTGTCTTGCCCGTTAATGTTTTATGAATGGAGCCCTCGGAGTGGTGTTTGATGTTCAGGATGAATGCTCCTCTAACCTTTGATGTTCAAGCTACTGTAGCCCTCAAAATCCTCATGCTGCGGGTGAGGATCCCACCCATCAGGTGAGGCCTTTGAGAGCCACCGCACGGGCTGGATGGAGCTCGGCAACCTCAGCTCAGGAGGATCACCGAGGCTTTCCTTCTCCGTTTAATGTCTGGGCTGCTGCGTTGGTGAACTTTAAAGAGCGAGCGTGTCTTCGAAGAACCCAGAAACCCTCAAGAGTGTCATGAATGAGCAACTGAAACCCAATTAAGCTCAACATCATGATCACATAAGTGGTTGG
>SOMO01000627.1:40164-50574 GCA_028128575.1 Paedocypris carbunculus
TCTTAATTGCTTATTTTTTTATTTATTTATTTATGTATTCTATGTTGTTATTGACAACACATGTTGCTTTTACCAAATGTGTACAAAAGTAAAACGCAAATTCCATCATAGGGACACACGCGACAATACTAAGACAGGTGATCCAAGCGAAAGACAAAGAAACTCCAAAAAACTCAAACAACAAAAAAAAACCTCTGCAAAGCAGCGGATTAGTTCAGTTTCTCATACAAAAACCAAATCAATCTGACTTTCGAGTCTTAATTAAATCCAATTCTAGACTGATATTCTGTCAAAGTAAAGAAGTGTAAATATCAGGAGGCTTTAAACATTTAATCAGCTGTTTAGGTTGATTCATGCTGACAGGAGGCTATGTAATGTATGCTAAATGTCATCCCATATGGTTGTTGCTCCCTCCGGACCCTCTTGTCAAGCAGTCAAGACCACTTCCTGATGTCTTTACAGAGCCGACGGGATCGGCACACACTTTATCAACCGGTCATCAATCTTTCATCCGCCTCTTATTTATAATTAATGCCTTTACTCAGCAGTGGGCCGAGGCGAGGGTCCGCACACACACACAGGTGTGTGTCAAGCAGAGCCGCCAGGTGACGTGGTGAAATGTGTCGATATCCATGTTGGAGAAGTCACTCTGGCAGACACGGACACGTTCCTGACTTCTGCAGGAAGAATAAATTCCCAGAATACATTAAAGAGGAAATAACAGAAGACCTTTAGTCTCTCTCGGACTTCAGATGTTTCTGTGCCTCTAATGGAGGAGCTTTCCTCTGATATGATTGAAGACAGAAGAGCTCTCCTGGAGCTCCTCTCCCCTGCCCCCCAGGCCTGCATCTCAAAGGGAAGGAATAGATTATCCCCCTCGCTGAACCCCACCAAGTCAGACAGCCAGCACAGGACATTATCATGTCAAAATATGGCATCACTTAATTTCCATGGCAACCGTGTGTGTGTGTGTGTGTGTGTGTGTGTGTCAGAGGGTCTGTGCGTTGCGTGGCAGAACTTCCACATCCGTTGGCATTGATACGCCACCTGAAAAGTCGGTGTGGTTGTCGGGGGGCCGCTCCTGTTTACAGTGGACCGGCGAGACCCCAGAACTTCTAGCTGGTAATGACTGTAGAGGGGTGCTGAGGAGGGTCAGGTCCCATGTGGGGTCACAGGGCAGAATGATTGACACAGGGATGTGTATTATTTTCACATGAGTGGATTTGCAGTGGAGGAAAGGGTTGAGGAATAATGCATTAGAGCACTTTAATCTGGTTAGGCTAATCTCAGACCCTCCTGCTCAGCTCAGAGACAGTGGGATGCTGGGGGAGACGCTTAGCGGCGCAGAGGAAAGGGAATGTCAGATGGAGACCCTCAGGTTGAATGAGAGATGAATGCGAATCGCTCTCTGATCCGTTTGTGCAGACTGATGATAGTTCGTCAGAATTTTACCGCACTGATGATTTGACATTCAATTAGACTTTTTCCGTTGATAAAAAGTCCTTTATTAAATTTTGTGATGACAATTTATCTGAAAAAATCCATATTTACGCAAATGTAAGCACCCATTTTTTTATTTACATTTTTTTTAGAGGCTCAAAAACTTGAGGTGTGCTTATAAATGCCGGTTTCAAATATGCATGTAAATATAAGTGCAAACTGGAAAATTGTTCCACATTTCAAGTGAGGAGCATTCACAAATAAATGTAAATACTTTTATTTACCACATGCAAGGAGTCAATACAATCAGTGAACAAATACAATCTAAATGCTCGGTATACTATTGTCATAAGTAAATAATATTAAATATTAAAATAAAAAATAAAAATAATATAAAATAAAAAAAATAAAATAATAAATAAGAGTAAAAATATAACTTCATATTCAGTTCTGATGTTTGTGTATCATAATAATTAATAAAACTAATGGTTGTGAGGAAACAAAATTCAAACAACTTATATTAAAAATTAAATGTACCTAATTCTCATTATTTAAATAAAATTGAAATACTGTACATAGGTACAGTAAAAATGTACACATGTATAAATGTAAATATATATATATATGTATGTATATAAATAATAGTCAACAGTCTTAAAGTAAAAGTTAAATACAAATGTTACAAATTTTCAATTTCATATTTTATATATTTTTTATATCAACTAATAATATTTTAAAAAATAGCAACAAAAATTACATTCATTATTATCTGCCTCAAAAGTTATGCTTTACCAGTCTTATTTTGGTGAGATTATGATGCAGAGTCTGTGCTTCACTTCCGGTATTTCAACCAAACTGAACCTGTTGCAAAGTGAATCAGTAATGAAACTGGGTCTTTCTCTGTCGGCTCGGGTAAATAAGGCCGATCATTGCCTTTTCACAGACAAATAAGGCAAAATGGAGCTCATATCAGCAGCCATATTTACCATACAGATATGGAAATGAAAACGAGAGAAGACAGATCGAAGGCAGTTTGACTTGGAAATGAGAGTGAGATTTTTCATTACCGTCACACAGAACCTCATGTGGGTCTGACTCTATCATTTGAATTTGATTGGTTATGCACTGAAGGGAAAAAAGCACATTAGGTATGGGGCTTTTCTCTTATTTTTGATTTCTTTTTTAACTCCTGAGGTCTAAACCTTGAGTTCTTGACAAGGAGGAAAGCTATACGCATAAGCACATTTGTGCCAACGTTGTGTCTGTGAAGGCGCTGCATCATAGTGCAAACACATTTGCATAAATTTAAGTGAAATTTAGCCCTGTCTGTCTTTCCGGAACTTTAAACGAGACGGACAGGTGAAAAGTTGTCTGCGAGAAGGGCTGGAGCTCATATACATGTGCTGATGCGTCTCTCCATGGTTAGTTTATCACGCTCTTTCAATTTGATACAAGAGCCAATTAAAATTGGCCTAGAGACATGAAGGTCAAATGGTAACCAGCAGGGTCGTTGCCATGGAAATTACGAACAGCTGGTCTTCCGTGATGCAAAATGAAACCTGGTGTAATTGCTGGAAATGAGAAATCTCATCCGATTATCAAAGTCAAATTGATTTTAGCTTGACACCATGTTACACCGCCTTATCTCGCCATATCAGCTACTCCACGAGAAGAGGAACACCATGTCTATACATAACACCACCTGCTATTTTAACTTTGAAAAAAAAAACGAAAAGAAAAGGTGTCCATCTTTCAGACAGACAGGTTGAGCTTTACCTTGGCAGCTCTAGAGCTTCACGGGCGTCAGGCTCAGTTGATATGCCACACCATGCTCTTTGGCATCTGTGTCCGCTAATGAGCCGATTTCGGTGCTGTTTTATCTAATCTCCCAGGATAGGCCATTAGCATCTCCAAAGAGAGAGAGAGCGAGAGAGAGAGAGAGAGAGAGAGAGGGAGAGTGATGGAGAGATGGAGAGAGAGTCTATTTAATACTCTTAGGTGTATTTAAAAGCAGCATGCGCTCTAGATGGTCACAGCCAATCGTAGTAACACCATCCGGTTTAAAATCCTGTACTAATGGGTCCCTTATGGCAGCATTATGGCAGCAAGGCGGAAGAGAAGGCGAGAGGTTAATTTGGTCCTGCCCAGGTGAAGCAGCCGTCCAGCCCTCGCCAGCTTCTCTCCCCTCCTCTTCACTCCATCCGCTTAATGATTATTAACATGCTTCAAATGCTTAAAGGAGCGCTGGGAGTCTCTCTTATACTCCCTCTCTCCGCGGCGCACTGGAGCGCGAGGGGAAATCATTATGCTAATGAGGCAACCGCCGCTGTTTTTATTTCCTATAATCACGCTCGTCTCCGCGGCGATCATCGGGGACGAGGGGGAGCGGGCGCGCGCGCACACACGCTCTCAAACGTTTCGCGCTTAATAAATATTTCCCCTTTTTCTCGTCACATTTTTTTTTCAAAGGAAGAACAAAGCAGCGTGTACGTTTATAAAAGTCACTGTGTCGGTGGGAGAGAGTGATGAGAAGGGACGGAGTCGAAAGCTAGCGCGTAGCATAGCTTCTAGCTTGCGTTTGGCGGCATTTTGTTGTTTTTTTATTTATTTCTGATGCTGCTCATTTAATGACCATCCTAAAGCGATCACTTAGCTCAGCAAGAAAGTCGTTTAAATTACGACTAATTGCTAAATAAGCGCGCGCACCGACGGAACGTGCAATGCTGGAAGGAGCGATGCTAATTGTTGTTTTATATGGCCCGCGCGAGCTTTTATCTCCTTTGGCGCGCCATATTTACTTTATTTAAAAAGAAGACCGTGTTGTTTCAGCGCAAGTGCTAAATGTGATGAGCTCTTCACCGGCACTTGGGGTAATTCAGCCCCTCTAGAGCTACACTAATGAGGGGATAATAGCCCCTGTGAAATGTAAATAAAACTCAAATCCCCTCACAGAGGGAGAGGAGGGGCAGATGGAGCAAGATGGAAAGCTTTTTTTTTTTCTTTTTTTACCCCATTTCCATTCCTTCTCTCATATATATCAGTTTCTTCCAGTATCAGCTTGGCAAAATCATAACGACTGAGGGATGCTCGACCGATATTTCTTCAGGTATTTTCTATGCATCTGGTTTACCTGCAACTTATTTCACACACACACACACACACGTTTTGCCTAGTAGCACACGGTGAATCTGGTACCTCTAAAGACGCTGTTGATAAACAGACGCTACAGGGAAGACCCAATCCTTTCAATTGATTTTTTTATACACATTATTCATACGTCCGGACTGGCTTAAGGGTGAGATAGGCTGGCAGAGGCATTTGAAGTGAGCCGAGTTGATGGTAGTGGGGACCCACAGTAATGTATTATGCATTATAGACAATGATCAGCCATTACAAATCACCCAAGGGCAGGCAATAGATTGAGTTCTCTGGAATATCTGATAAAGCTGCGCTTTGAGGAGAACAAACACACTGAATGGATTTACCAACATTGGGAGCTTCAGCCGGAGCTCAGAATGCATCTCTACCCGCAGGGCGTAAAAATGCTGTGTTGCCTCACTCCTTTAAAAATAAACAGCATGACAAACTTGTGGCTCTTTTGGTCGAGGTCTTGCTTTGGCACTGGAGCTGCTGTTAACAGGGAGCCTTTTAGATTTTTCGCACAAAGCGCTTGAAACAAAAGATTGTGTGTACGGTGGGTGCCTGTGTAAATTGAAGGCTGGTGAAGTTGGGCGCGTGGGGGGCTATACAGACGAATCTTGTGAATGACGGCGGAGCCAATTCATCAACTGATACATCAGTAATTTTGCTAGTGATTGAATCCACAGTGTCTGTGTAAATCCTTCAGAGCTTTTGCTCCGACAGAGACGGAGGTGTTTCCACACCATTAGCGGCAGGGCCGAATGCTGAGAGTCTCGCTGTGGGCTCGCACACTTTTCCGCAGGGCACAGATGGGAAAGCCATTCCCTCGATCCGGCCATGAGCAACCTGTTTGTTTCCAGGTGGAATGCTTCCTCCGAGACTCTCCAGATACCACAGCCGTTTACCTTTCTGTTCAAGCATAACACTGCAAATGCCAGGACCGCTGTGATGTAGTGTGCACAAAGTTAAAGCACGCCAATGCCGTTGTTGTTCAACTTGCACACAAACTGAAGAAACGCCTGGGATTGGTCGAGTCCCGGCAGTTTGTCAGCCAAAAATGCTAATTGGAGAGGAAAATGCTAATAGCTAAAGCTAATAGTAACGGTGGAAAAGTTTAATTTATAAGACGGCAACGTGAAGGTGGCCAGTCGACACACACAAAAAGAACCGATCAAAATGCACCGACACTCTTATCTCAGAAATAAGATACATACAGAACACCAATACAGCTGCAAATGTCAAATTGTCTTAAAACATCAAGAGCTGGGGTCAATTAATCTAGATTAATCTTGAATTAATCTTAGTTGCACGTGGTCCAAAACTCAAAACACAAAGTCCAACAGAATGTTTAACAAAAACATTTTTGGAACATGCAAAAATGAGGATAGAAGCAGCAGCCAGGAATCATATTCTAGAATAAATTTAATATCTAAAAAATATTTAGTCCTCCAAAAATTTAAATCCTGTCAAAATCATACAACGTCAAAATATTGAAAATGTGCTTTTTATTTCAAATTAGACAATTATAGTTTACACAGGGCATGGCAGCTGCAGCACTGCATTATGGGATCTGTAGTTTGATATGAATTGGTATTAACAGCATAAAATAACAGCAATAATCTCATGGGCTGGGTGTAACAATACGACTAGCCCAATTTGGTCCCCGGGCCTTGACACATACAAGGTGATCTACAGGAACCATTCGAAAATATCGTATTTACACGAATATAAGCAACCCTTTTTTAGCTTTAGAAGTTCAAAAATTAACTACAGTATCTCTTATGCAATTTAATTTCAAATTGAATACATTAGCATGAGAAACTTTATTCTCTGTACTAACAAAAACTAACATGAATAATTTGATCATGAACGATTTTTAGGCCAATAGACCCCTACAGGTTCTTAAACTCACCGTCCTATACAGAACGCTAACGCAGACGACAGCGGCTTCCTGTATAATCACAAGCCAAAGACGAAGCCGTGAGCCAAGAGTAGACTAAACGGCTAAAGCATTTGCAGCGTAATCATCACTTCTGTGATTCTACATCCCATGCATTTCCAACGGGGTGGAGTGAAGGGCGCTAGTTACAATTCTCCAAATTAAAGGCGCAACATTCCCCTTCTAATCTACGTAAAACATAGAATTAACCCAGAACATTTTGATCATAAGTTTGCAGGGAGGGAAGAACCTGTACATGATGTATGATCTCAAAGCCGGCGGATAATAATGACTAAAACCTCGCAGACAGCCAAAATATTGTAAGTACATCAAACAGTAATTTGGAAGAGGTTGATCTCAGACAAAGACTTGGGAAATGCCAAACGGGGTGATTGTTCTGTGCCGAGCGCAAACAAAAAAGACAAACCCAGCCACCGAGGCCGAGACGTGCCATTCAGCTGCATTAAAGGATCAACTGTTTTCTTTCTTTTATCTAATAGTAGGGATTTCAAGGGGCCTAAGACATTGTCTTGGGTAGAGGTTAGCAGACTGGCAGGCACCCACCGCACGGTAGCTGTGTCTTTAGGAGACGTATGAAGAATGCAGAGAGAGTGCTTTGAAACACACCCTGTCATCGCGCTATGAATGCTGAGTGTTTAGGCAGGACCCCGCCACCCTGAGCGGAAACACAGCGCTCGGAATTCTGCCGTTTGATATTCCGAGCAGGTGCGATTATCCTGGCTGTCAGAAGTGACGGAATGCTACGAAAGTCGCGATGCCACGGATCCGCCGGTGTGTTGCGGTCGGCGCAGCTTAATAAACTTCAGTCCTCAAAGCAGCCGTCGAGAAGTTTCTCCTTACCTTCCTGTCTGAGATGCTCCACATTCATTAGCTCAAAAGTAGAAGAACCGTAAGAAGATATCAAAGGATGTTAAATATGACTTTCTTCTAAATGAGGCTTCATTTATATCGTTTCTTTGTGTTTACGCCTTAATTATTTCTCCGAGGAGTTCTGCTTAATGAGTTGTTTGTGCACACGAGAGGTTATAAATAAGTGCTGGATTTAAAACACATCTCTCACCAACTAATCATAAAAGCTCTTGTGTTTGTTGGTAATTTAGACCAAAAGAGATTTGAGACAGCTCTCCGTTTCCAAAGAAGCTGTGTAAAGACATTACTGTATAGCGACTGTAAAGCGTTAATGTATTGCGACTTAAAGGGGATTTTCCACATAATAATGTACTGTATTACTGATTATCTATATAAATAATTAGTGGTCAAAAAATTACATAACAAATAAATAAAATATAAAAAATAAGCCCCGCATACTTTGTCTAAAATATGTCTAAAGGACTATATTTCTTAACCCAATTTCAAAAAAGAAATTGTATTTGTATTAAAACAACAATAAACATAAACACCCCACCAACACACAAATATTATTTTTATAAAATATTAATTAAAAGTGCAAAGCCATTAAAGCTGTCACATCATTCACAACACAACACAACATGACTAATTGGTTTATCTGAATTTATTGTGAACGTACATCTTCAAAGAATTGCAAAATTGTAAAACGTATATATGCATGTTGTGTGTGTGTGTGTGTGTTAGGGGCAGAGGGAGAGAATTATAAAGAACAATGGTGTGATGATGAGGGTCAGAAACACATAGACGGGTAACGACTCCCTCTCCAGGAACCTGCTGCTGCTCTTTAATTAGCCTGTTTACACACGCACACACACACACACACACACACACACACACACGGCTATAGGCTAAATGTCCATCTCAGCAAGACTAAATAATGTGATTATACACCTGAAGCATTGCTTTCAAAAGTAGCCATATTTATTTATTCGCTCCGAAAGCATTTATTCCGTTTCTATAAACTGAGACGATTCAAAGGAACGTGGTGACTTTAAAAGTGCTGAGGTGCATGACGTTTTTCGTTTATTGTTGATTACAGACTCAGCTACCCTGAATTTATTTGGAACAGCAGAACCGTTCTCATCTGGACGCTCATACCGGACCTAGTGTTATGTGCCATTTACTGTGAGATGTAAACCACATCTGTTCGCTCCTGACGTTTGTCTATTCTGCTAGAACACTCAGAGAAAGAGAGAGAGAGGAATGCTGGGGTTTGCACGGTTAATCTGACCAGTCCAATTCATCATCAGGGTGTATATTACAGAGCAAACGCAAAGTGCAGGATGGACGTATTCTAACTAGAGAGAAGAAAGTAGAGGACAACTCATCCACTTCTCACAGCTCCAGGAAACAGGTAGACAGATGGTTGGTTGGATGAATGGATGGATGGATGGATGGATGGCCGGATGAATGGAATACAGCATAAAAGAAAGTATGAAAGTGAGTGAGCGAGTGTGTGAGTGAACTAGAGAGGGGGTTAAGAAAACAGAAAAAGCAAAAGAGAGAGACAGAAATAGAAAAAGAGAGGGAGAATGAAGGAGAAATAAAAAGAGAGAGACAAAGAGACATGGAGTAAGAGTGAGAGAGAGTGAAAAGATAGAGATAAATAGAAAAAAGAGAGGGTGGAACGAATGAGAGAGAGTGTGAAAAAGAGACAGAAATGGATGGATGGATATATAGATAGATTTCAAAAGTTTTGAACATATTGTTTAGTATAAACTTTTTGAACCTGTGTAGTAAACAATATGTCCATGTACTTTCTGGAAAGCATGGATATATAAAAAAAAAAAAATCTGATAAATCATTATCATCTTCATCCATGGTTCATATCCAAACATAAGTCTGAAGATTCTTCAAGTGCATAAAACGTCTTGAAATAATAAAGGCAATCATATTATTTTGCTAAAATGACACCTAACCATGTGCACACACACTCACAGCAAAACTAGTGTGTGTGTGTCATTCCAGACAGACAATGGGACAGAACCCAGAAACGTAATATACGTCAATACCATCCTGAAAGCAAACAGAAGGTCTACGTGAAGGTCGACCTGTTCTTCAACTAAGCCTGACTGATATGGGCAATCAGCATCTCACAAGCATCGGTAAATCTGTTCGCGGTCCAAAACCTCTCAGCGCTTCAGAATCCCCCGTTCACCAAGAATTAGCGTCATCATTTTCGAATTAGCCGGATTTGATCATTGCAGGTACTTAACCAACTCTGAGCAGCACAGACGTCCAAACACGTCCTCTCCTTTAAAGCAGCTTTTATAAATATTTGACCCCGGTGCGATTAGGTCTTATAATACCCCAGCCGCTGTCTCTGCCAGGCCGGGCCGAGGTCTGAATGAGGCTCTTGTACGACGTGTTTGTGTGGATCTCTGCAGGCCACAGGGTTAATAAGCTGGTGATGATGGCAGCCCGGCACTGGTGACCTCCGCCAATATGATTATTATGCTGAGTTGAACCTGAGAAGAGGAAGGTCTCAATCAATCGAAATATTATTATGCCTCTTGCCTGTCCAGCCGCTTTATAAAAGAAGAAGAAAGAAGCATCCGGTACGGAGTGAGCACGCCGGCATGTGTCAGGAGTAACTGGAGCAGTTTTTAGCTTTTGGTCTCACGTCTTTTCTTTAGCAGACGCACAATGGCGGGTTTCTGAGCTGCATTGTAGAGCAAAAGGTCACGGCGAGATAGAGATGGACGCTCGGCCTCAGATGGTCTGAAACGGCTTTAGTGGGGTCTAAAATACACGTATGATTATGAATAAATATTGATGTGGAGGAATGGTAAGTTGAAATGTTTATTTTTTGAATACGTCCTTTGTGATGCATGGTAATGATCTTTGAATAGTTCCACAGAAATTATGTAGGATGTGGGAGAAAGCGAGAGAAAGAAAAAGAAAGGGAGAGAGAGAACAAGGTTTTAGGGATAGGGTAGAGAATAAGGCTAACTCTAACT
>SOMO01000631.1:1038-21384 GCA_028128575.1 Paedocypris carbunculus
TATATATATATACATACATAACACATTATTACTGTGATTTCTATGTAATAACATTCCAACAGTTAATTTAATAACATCTTGAAATATTTTGAGAAGAATTGGAATTGGAAAGCCCCTCGGAATACTGGGAAAGCCTCGTGCACACTGGAGCTGTACTGGTTAATGGATGAGCCATTACTGGAGGCGGGAGGAGTCGGCCTTAAATATAAAGAGGCGACGGAGTCGGAGCATTCGCTCGTCCACAAACATGGCCAAGGGTTTCTTCATCAGCAAAACCGTGGGGGTTCTGGGGCTCGTGCTGGCCGCCGGAGCTCTGGCCACCATCATCGCCCTCTCGGTGGTCTACTCTCAAGAGAAAGCCAAGAACAACGACAGCGAGGTGAAGCCCACCGCTGAAGCCACCAGCACCGCCTCCACCAGCTCCACCACCAACACCACGGCGCTCCCACCCACCACGCCTCCACCCAACCACCAGTGGCGTCTCCCTCAAACGCTCCGTCCTGAGTCCTACAACGTCACCCTGTGGCCTCGTCTCCAGCCGGACCCTGCCAGCAAACTCTACATCTTCACCGGGACGTCCAGCGTGACCTTCAAATGCGTGGAAGACACCGACCTCATCCTCATCCACTCCAACAAGCTCAACATCACCATGCCTTCCATCACCCTACGATCCCTCTCGGGCGGTGAAGCTCCTTCAATCAAGTCCATCTGGGAGCAGACCACCACCCAGTACCTCGTCATCAACCTGAACGCCCAACTGTCCGCCGGACAAGTCTACGAGCTCCACACCGAGTTTGTGGGCGAGCTGGCGGATGATCTGGGGGGTTTCTACCGAAGCGAATACGAGGAGAACGGAGTGAAGAAGTAAGACACCGTCTCCTGGGACCTTCTCGGGCTCCTTTGCTTTCTCCTTTGACGTCTCCTTTGCTTTCAGGGTTCTGGCCACGACGCAGATGCAGCCGACGGACGCCAGGAAGGCCTTCCCTTGCTTCGACGAGCCGGCCATGAAGGCCGTGTTCCACATCACGCTCCTCCACCCGCCGGGCACCACCGCTCTCTCCAACGGAGTGATGACAGGTACCAACTCTTACCTACTTTAGGGGAGTTGTGGTCTAGTGGTAGGGGACATGGACTCTGCAGGTTCGAATTCCTCTACAGCTGGTTCTGCAACTAAGTGTCCTTGGGCAAGACACTGAGCCCCACATGCCCACTGCTCCGGGTTTGTGTGTGTTCACTTCACTGTGTGCATGTGCACTTTCACCAAACAGTATGGTCCCTAGTGGCCATATTGCCATCACTTTCCTTTCATGGAATGGAGTGGATGGAATCACGGTCTTTGTTAACCCAACCTTGGTCTCGTTTCAGACTCGCAGAAGATCACCATCGAAGGGGTGGAGGTCTTCAGAACCACGTTTGCACCTACGGAAAAGATGTCCACCTACTTGCTGGCGTTCATCGTCAGCGAGTTTGAGGCCATTGAGGAGAAGGAGGGACACGTTCTGGTAGCTTCACACCCTGATCCTGGTTCTGACCCGCTTGGGACGGAGCTTGGCTTTGCTGACCCGCTCGTTCTCTCTCACAGATCCGGATCTTTGCTCGTAAGCAGGCCATCGCGGCCGGACAGGGTCAGTACGCGCTCAACGTGACCGGAAAGATCCTCAACTTCTTCGAGGACTATTACAACTCCAAGTATCCACTGCCCAAGTCCGGTGAGAACATTTAAGCTCAGCCTGTCGCTCAATTTCTTACACGTCGAGAATGTCAAGTTAGACTCAAGGTTCGAAAACGCTTTCTAAACGTCCAAGAGTCGCCATGTCAGCAATTTCTCGATTGGAGGATGTAATTGGCCAATCAGATGAAGCCAAACTTTCCTGACCATTGTTGTGTACGTCAAATTCTAATTTCTAAATAATTGTACTCGTTAGCTTTCACAGTAGCGTTCTACAAGCTAGCTAAGTGTTGGCATTGTGTATTTACCACTCCACGTATCCGCTGACCAAGTCCGGTGAGAACGTTTCCACCGCGGTCACTACCAACACAGACTGACCGTCCGTAAAAGCTTCATCTCACTTACCAACCTAAATTTCATAGATAATGCGAGCGTTCTCTTTTTCTCTGCATCTAATCGACTTTATCGCTTTATTGGCTTCATAAACGAGTTCTCAGGAAATGAGCTTTTTTACAACCGTACCTGCCAAAAATAAAATAAAAATNNNNAATAATACATAATAAATAAATAATAAAAGAGTTTTCTTGATCACTGAGTGTGTGTTTGCACAGATCAAGTGGCTCTTCCCGACTTCAGTGCGGGCGCGATGGAGAACTGGGGTCTGATCACGTACAGAGAGACGGCGCTGCTCTACGACGAGGAGCTCTCGTCTAACGCAAACAAAGAGCGCATCGTCACCATTATCGCTCATGAACTTGCCCATCAGGTACGATCTCTCCGGTCTGAAGGCCTCGGGGTCGAGTCTCACACGGTCACCTTCACCTGTCCGTTTCCAGTGGTTCGGGAACCTCGTGACGCTCAGATGGTGGAACGACTTGTGGCTGAATGAAGGTTTCGCATCGTATGTGGAGTATCTGGGCGCGGCTCGGGCGGAGCCGGACTGGAACATTGTGAGTCCACCAAGTTCTTACACGTCGAGACTATCAAGTCAAGGCTCGGAAACGTTTTCTAAGTGTCGCAATATCAACAATTTCTCGATTGGATGATGCAATTGACCAATCAGACGAAGCCAAACTTTCCTGACCATTGTTGTACACGTCAAGAAGAAGAAGAAGAGAACCTTTATTTGTCCCAACAATGAAAAAACGTCAAAGAATAGGAATGGACAAAAATTGCACATTGTTGAAAAAAATAACAATTTTCAATTTCTCCATAATCGTAATAATTAGCTTTTCCAGTAGCGTTCTACAGGCTAGCTAAGCATTGTGCTTCTGTTCTTAAAATCCCACAGACCGATTTGATCGTTCTCAACGACGTTCATCGAGTTTTCGCCATTGACGCGCTGACCTCGTCCCACCCGCTGTCGGCCAAAGAGGACGACGTCCAGCGGCCGGAGCAGATTAACGAGGTCTTTGACGCCATCTCCTACAGCAAGGTATGGAGACAGAGGCCGGGACTCGCGCTCTGAAGATCCTTGTGATGACGCTACAGCTCGGGCTCTTTCACTAGGGGGCGTCGGTTCTCAGGATGCTGTCGGACTTCCTGACGGAGCCGGTGTTCACGAAAGGCCTTCAGGTTCAATCTTCAAGCCATTGGTTCTTAAATTGTAGATATCGTTTTCGCACATTTACCACTGGTTGATTCAACAGACGTATTTGGAGCAGTTCAAGTTCAACAACACCGTCTACACGGACCTGTGGGACCACCTTCAGATGGTACTGGATCAACCAATTGGCGCCAACAACTTCTAAGTTCTGAATTGTTCCAGGCCGTGGAACCTTCCAGCCTTCCCAAGACGGTGCAGGAGATCATGGACCGCTGGGTTCTTCAGATGGGCTACCCAGTGGTGACCATCAACACGGCGACGGGCCAGATCTCTCAGAAGCACTTCCTCCTGGAACCCGAGTCCAGGAAAGACCTCAGATCCTCGCCGTTCAAGTACGCCACACTCACGACATTTACCAGTCCATCATCCAGTTTGACCATCTGAGAGAACCGCTGAGGAACCGCAAGCCTCTAATCCAGATGACTCTGTTTCTCCAGCTACGAATGGTTTGTACCTGTCAGGTGGATGAAGACGGGAGCGGAGAAAGAACCTTTTTGGCTTTTGAAGACAAGTGGTAAGGATAATAGCAAGATTCAAAGGAATTATGCAATTTCTCAGAATTATGATGATGGGATAATTGAACATTTTTTGGGATTGTTGTTGTTATTGTTTATTATTATTGATGGGATTGTTGGGGTTGTGACAAAAATAGATTTTTGTGTCGAGCTTTTTTTCTTCCTTTTTTTCAAAATTCTCGTCACCTCTCCCTCTCTCTCTTTCTTTTGCTCTTTCTCTCCCTCACTCTCTCTCTCTCTCTCTTTCTGTTTCTCTCTTTTTCTTTCTCTCTCTGTTGCTCTCTCTCTATCTACCTTCTCTCCCTCTCGGTCTCTGTACGTCTCTCTCTCACTCTCTGTCGCTCTCTCTCTTTCTGTCGCTCTCTCTGTCCCCCCCCCCCTCTCTCTTTCTTTACTTCTCTCTCTGTTGCTCTTTCTCTTTTTGTCACTCTCTCTTTCTCTCTCTCTCTCCTTCTCACTCTCTTTCTCTTTTTGTCACTCTCTCACT
Organism: Paedocypris carbunculus; assembly: GCA_028128575.1. NCBI lineage: Eukaryota > Metazoa > Chordata > Actinopteri > Cypriniformes > Paedocypris > Paedocypris carbunculus. The sequence goes on from SOMO01000631.1 coordinate 5,316, forward strand.
CTCTGTCACTCTCACTCTCTTTCTTTCCTTCTCTCTTTCCCTCTCTGTCGCTATCTCTTCCTCTCTCTCTCTCTCTCTCTTTCTGTCTCTCTCTCTCTCTCTCTGCCTCTCTCCCTCTGTTTCTCTCTCTCTCTCTGCCTCTCTCCCTCCCTGTCTCTCTCTTTATTACTCTCTCTCTCTCTCTCTCTCACTGTCACTCTCACTCTCTCTCACATGACTCCTCTTTCTGTAAAATTACAGATTGTACCTATGAAAGGCTAGTTTTGAGAGGTCGTGTTTTTAGCTTCCACGTGAGAAAAACAGTGAGTTGCGGGTGATTTGTGATCTCTGCACTTCAGACATTTTTATAGAATGGGAAAAAGAGCAGCGTGTTCTATTCAAGCAATAAAGCCTGAGAGAAGACGACGGCTGTACATTATAAAACCGACACGTGTCGTCCCGTCGAGTAATAAAAGCGTAACACTGCACAACGTTAATCCCCGTGTTCTGCTTTTGACTCAGATAACGCGGACCAGTTTAAATCTGGCAAGGACGACTGGGTTCTGGCCAACATCGACGTGACGGGATATTACAGGGTCAACTACGACAATGAAAACTGGGAGAAGCTGCTCAACGCTCTTCAGACGTCCAGGGAGGTAAAGCTAAAAGCTAACACTGATCAGTTTGAGATATTTCATCTTCTTTTTTTACTCGATTTTTCATGCAAGAATGCAGTTCAAGTTCAAGTTTATATATCGCTTTTCTTAGTTCCAGACCAGCGCAAAGTCGCTATGCGGAATTAGGCATAAAATAGTCTTTAAAGAAGAAAAACGTCCATTGTTCATCTGTGTTCAAAAATTAGAAAAATAATTAGTTAAGAAAGAAAAAAAACGTCCATTGTTCATAGGTGTTCAGACTATGGGCAATGACCAGTAAGAGAGCAAGCTAGATCGCGATAGTGGCTAGGACAACAAAACCTCTTTGGTGGGGTGAGAGGAAATAAACCTAGGGAGAACCCGACTTTTAAAGGCTCTAAGACAATAATAATAATAGTAGTGATGCTATGACGCAGATGAGTTTCGGTTCCGGGCCTCTACCTTATGCAGCCTTCCTGTTTGTTTATAACAAATGCATGTCATACAATGCAATATACATGTCATACATCTACTCCTGTGCTGTTTATCTGCATATATCATGAAAATTAACTTCCTGCTTGTTACAAAACTGTTCGTATAACACCAGTAAATGACATTAAACGGGTTTGGACAGTATCGTGGCTCCTACAGAAGGCCTCACACGTTTCTTTCTCTTCTCAGAGTATTCCAGTGATCAACCGAGCACAGATAATCGACGACGCCTTCAACCTGGCCAAGTAAGATCTGTCCTGCGGAAGGTTCCACACGGACCCTCACACGCCTGTTCCTCACAGAGCCGGGACCGTCCCGACCACCCTGGCCCTGAGGACCACCCTCTACCTGAGCTCCGAGCGCGAGTACATGCCGTGGGAGTCGGCTCTGGATAACCTGGACTACTTCTACCTGATGTTCGACCGCACGGAGGTGTACGGACACATGCAGGTGCACATCTGGACTTCTGACCGGCCCTTAGATGTGTTTCTCACCCAGTTTGCTTCCTTTCAGGCTTATATTAAAAAACAAGTGGCACCTTTATTTAAATACTACACTGACCTCACCAACTGGACCAGCGTGGCCGAAAAACACACGGACCAGTGAGTCCAGCCCGCACACACACACACACGCACACACACACACACTCACAAACTTCAAAAGCATCAGTCAGTTTCATTCTGCAAAAATTAAGTTTAACATCGTACCTATTTGATTACATTGCAATGATTTTACATTTCATGCTACTATTATGGCAAAATTAGATAGATAGATAGATAGATAGATAGATAGATAGATAGATAGATAGATAGATAGATAGATAGATAGATGGATAGTTGGATAGACAGACAGACAGACAGACAGACAGAGAGATAGATAGATAGAAGGATGGATAGATAAATAAATAGATAGATAGATAGATAGATAGATAGATAGATAGATAGATGGATAGACAGACAGAGGGACATATAGACAGACAGACAGAGGGATAGACATAAAGACAGATAGATAGATAAATAGAAAAAGATAAACATTTATTAATACACACACAACGCACAACCTTACTAAGTAAAATAGTTATTAACAAATAAACAAATACTGCAGTCAGTAACATTAATCATAATTTTAAAATGGTATTTAAAAAAAATTAAAATGTGTAAATTGTAAGTAATGTTTTATTAAATAATTGTCTTCTGATATTATGCGGTAATTACAGTTTTTTTCACTGATTCTCGCTAGGTTTTCAAGCAGCTTTTCTAGCAGGGAAAATAGTGATTACCAGATACATTTGAGTTGAACTACTTATTTAAAAAGACTAAAAATGTGTCACGAGTAATTGTACCGTCAGTAAGTTACTTAATAACATGTGGCTTGCTAAGCGAATCCCAGTTGCATTTTAATTTAGTTACATTTTAAAATCTTGTTACATTTTAAAATGACTGGGTTTAATCCTGAAGACTAGAACTCACAAGACTAGATTCACATTTTAATTCATTTACTAAATAAGACTTTGTAAAAATTGATCTGATCTACCGTTTTTTGTTTTGTTTTTTGCAGATATAACCAGGTAAACGCGCTGCGAGTGGCCTGCAGCACTGGTGATGAAACCTGCATCAACCGCGTCAAAGGCCTGTTCCAACAGTGGATGGACAATCCAGACGTCAACCCGTACGTTTGCTTTACAACCCCAGTGCACAACGACTTAATACCAGCACCCGTAGTTGTTACAATTATTATTATAAAGCAATTACATATGGCGTATATGTCCAATCTTCTGGGTGAATGCCATTGGTTGTCCAATAACTACTTATTTTTTATTTAAAAAAAATGAAATGTTCATAATAATAAAATGAAATAATATTGTAGATAAACACTGATAGTGTAATTCACACATCTATCCAGCCACAAATCCTTCACACACACTCTTTTAACAGACAAAAACATTAGCATATGGCATTTTGATAGGGTTAGTCATAAGTGACCAAATTTATTGCGATTAGTTGCAATTAAATGACTGACTTGTGTAATATTGGATATGTAAATTACCGTAAACTCAACACTAAATAAACACCCGTTTAAATACAATAAAAAAAACTGTAAAATAGTATAATTTTTATTCAATTTGCAATGTATTGTCTTTGTTTTTTTTTAACCCTTTAACCCGGTTGAGTCGCACTTTTTTCAAGATAAAACACACACAAAAAGTTTGGTCTTACATATGTGTTTATACATCAACTGAAAGTTTGAAGTACCTTTGAAGTAATTTTTTTGGATTACACCCAATAAAAATAAAAACCGAGAATTCTGACGAGCAAGTTATTTGCAGTTGAAAAGGAACTGCGTCTGTAAAACATGGTGAGGCTGCTAAAACAAGCAGGTTGAGTCTCATATGCAGTTTCTGGGAATGAGTTTTAATAAGTTCATTCAAGAACATTCACCAGATAATCCAAACAGACATGCAAGTATTTATATTTGACAGCCTTAATACAAACGAAACTAAAAGGTAGTCTTTGTGGATGACGTGATGTTTTTCTTCTTTACTTCAGGATCAAGGCCAACCTGAGGTCTACGGTGTACTGCAGCGCCATCGCGGCCGGCGGCGAGAAGGAGTGGAACTTCGCCTGGGAAAGATTCGAGAAGACCACGCTGGCCTCCGAGGCGGAGAAACTGAGAGCGGCGCTGGCTTGTACCAGCATGCCCTGGCTACTGAACCGGTACGATCAGCAGAACTGACCGGCCATCGGTCCACAAACTCATCGGACTTCTGGTTGGCAGATTTCTGGGCTACACTCTCAATCCAGACCGGATACGGAAACAAGACGCCACCTCCACCATCATCAGCATCGCTGGAAACGTGGTCGGGCAACCACTGGCCTGGGACTTTGTCCGGGCAAACTGGCCGTACATTTTCAACCAGTGAGTAGGAAGCTAGTTCACAAACGTCTGAGCTTGAAAATATTGGATATTGAGGCAAAAAATTGATAAAAAAAAAAAAAAGCATGCATTTAAGCATCTTCAGGAAACCGACATTCTAAAGTAGGACCTGGAAATAAGCCCTAGTGAAGATAAAGTCAAAGAAACTTTGTTTGTCCCCTTGGGGCAATTAACTATATTTGATTGCCCCAATTTTGCCCCCAAAATACTTTTTGATCAATGAATGATTACAAATTAAAACTATTATATATTGCACAACCTGTGGTGTACCAAAGTACTTGAGTAAATTGACTCCTTTTTTGCCACTTTGTACTTGTACAGAGTATCAATAATATAAGCAACTTTTACTTTCTACTTGACTACATTAGTGATTGAGTAACTGTGTCTTTACTTTGCTACATTTGAATTGACACTCACTTTTACTTGTTACATTGTGATTGTGCGCGAATAGTCGGCTTCTTTTTCTACTGTAGTTAATGTTTTGTGCGGACGAGGTGATATCGCCATCTGCAGGATGCTGAAAGTACTGGACGCTGTGTAAATGACGTGAATTAGCAGTTGCACTTTTTTGCACATTTCAGTTTGACTGAGACTGACTTTTTGTTCTTTTTTTATTTATTTTGTTCTGCCATTTTGAAACATTGAGGTGTTAAATTTCATTTCTATATTAGGAAATAAAACCTAATAAATACAGCGCTTCTGGTTTATCACATTTCTCGATGTTTTTTTAGCCTTTAATCAGCACGAGTAAAATACTTAAGTTCTTTTAAAATTGGATACTTTACAACTTTTACTCAAGTCTTCTTGGAAACAGTAACTTTTAACAGAGTCGTTTTTACAGTAAGGTGTCGGAACTTTTCCTCAAGTATCACGACCATATAAATCCGTTAAAACCCTTTTTGTTCATCAATTGTTGAAAAAATGTAAATAATCTAACGCAAATGCTTTTCCCATCAGGTACGGAGGCGGATCTTTCTCGTTCTCCAACCTGATCAACGGCGTCACCAAAAGATTCTCAACGCATTTTGAGCTGCAGCAGGTATGTGATCTACATCGCACTCGATGGACTTGTTTTCAGTCGGTTTAACCCCGAACCTTCCCTGTTCTGCACAGCTGATTCAGTTCAAGAACGACTACGCTGACGTGGGCTTCGGTTCAGGATCTCTAGCCATCCAGCAGTCCATCGAGAGGACCACGGCCAACATCCGATGGGTCGAGCAGAACAAAGAGTCCGTGTTGAAGTGGTTCGAGGACAACTCCAAGCCCTGAACCAGTCTGATCGCCACATCAGCACCAAAATGTGGCGCATTACTAGGTTGTTTATGCGCTTGATCATTTACAACGCAACGTTTCGCAGAGACGTTTTATTCACTTTGTAAATAGAGTCTATTTTCTGAAGAGTCTTTCGTGTTTTTCTCCTTTTCTAACCGTTTTGTAAGAGACACACAGGAGGCGATTCTGATTGATTTCTTGTTAAGTTATAAAGTTGTGTTTTGCTTTTTATCACTTGTTTGGAAATGTAATACCAATAGCTTGTAAATTCTGTACGGATATCAAATTGCTATTGTTTTGTTGTTCATTGCCATGAATAAATTGTTTTAAAACATGTCCAGACGAGTATTATTCGCAACTCATTGTTTGAAATATACGGTAATATTTTGGTGAAAAACACACAGAAATCTTTGTAAATAAGTTTTACCTGACCAGATATATATTTTTTATTAAAAAAACCCTAACAATTGTAAATAAATGCCTTTTAAGTACTATTGTTACAATCCTGCTCCTCGGCTCCTGCTGTATGGAATCAGATTAGTGCCAAAAGTATCAAACTTACATTTCTAAGAAATGAATGAAAATGCTTCACATTAGCATTAATTTTTGCTTGCAATTATCTTTGATTTTTAAATTATTTTTTACTTGCAATCTTCACGTTTTTGTGCTCATCACTACAAACGATAATTACTCCGATGATGAAGGTATTCCGATTATGAATAAGTTTAAGCGGCTGTCATAATGCAGCTGTCAATCACATTCTCACCAGCCAATCAGGGTAAGGGCCGCCTCCATGTGGAACTTGGGCCAAAAATCCAAACAAAAAAAAAAAACAGAGCGAAAAAAAAGTTTCAAACGAAAACAAACGTCATTGCAAGCGAAATATAAAAAAACAAACGTAACTGTAAAGCATTTTAGCTTGTTTCTTAAATATTTATGTTTGATATTTTTGGCGCTAAACTGATTCCATACCACTGGAGGTCACAGCAGGCTGCCTAATCACTGTATACACAGGCAAATCGTTATCATCCATGACAGGTGGGGCTAATCACCGATATCACAGGTGAGACTAATCACCGAGTTACTCTTAAGGAGTTACTCCGGTCAAACTCACATGAGTAGTGTGTTTTGTTGGAATTTTTCATCTTCGTCTTCTGGATCTTCCATGTTAGCCATTAAAACCATGTTGCGCAAACCTGATTCATCCCAGCGCGACAATTATCAGTTTAGGAAACAAATTAAACAGCCATCATCTATAACTCAAAAGAGTTTGACATCTTGGACATAATAAAAGTCACCTGAAGTTTCCCACGGAAAACAGTTGCCGTTTGACAAATTTTACTTCCCACAATGCTCGAGTCACAATCAGCAGGCAGATAAACACGTCATAGAAGACAATATATCAGCTCGACCGCTTATCACGTCAGATTCCTTCAGCAGATAGACCTCCACTGTTAATGGATGAGCCATTAGAGTTTGGGAGGAGAGACGGTGAGAAGATCAAATAAAGCGCCATCACGTCTCGTGGACCTGCAGCTATGGGAAAAGCGTCCAGAATCGACTGCGGCGCCATGTGTTTGGGATCGACTCTTCTGGGCCTCGCCTCTGTGGCCACCATCGTGGGCCTGTGGACGCTTCAGCTTCTCCCATCCACGCAATCGCTTCCAGAACCCTGGAACCAGCCCAGACTCCCAGACTCCCTGCTTCCGCATCACTACAACGTCACCCTCTGGCCGAGACTCCAGCCGGACTCCAACGGCCTCTACGTCTTCACCGGGAAGTCCAGCGTGGTCTTCAAATGTCTGAAGGACACCGACCTGGTCCTCATTCACGCCAACAAGCTCAACCTGAGCTCAGAAGATGGGCATCTGGTGAGGCTTTGGGCGCTCGATGGCCCGGCCGCTCCATCACTGCTGAAGACCTGGTGGCAGGAGAGCACACAGCTGCTGGTGATCCAGCTGAAGGGCAAACTGAAGGCTGGAGGAGTGTACCAGCTTCACTCTGAGTTCTCGGGCGAGCTGGCGGACGACCTGGCCGGGTTCTACAGGAGCGAGTACCAGGAGGATGGAGAGAAACGGTAAGCATGGAGTTATCAGCGGATATGCTAGATGTCTGTCTGTCTATCAATTCATCTATCCATCGGCCTGTTATCTGTCCATGAATCTGTCTGTTTGTCTATCCATTCATCTATCTATCCACCTGTTATCTGTCCACTGATCTGTCTGTGTATCCATTCATCCATCCATGTGTTATCTGTCCACAAATCTGTCTGTCTGTTTGTCTATCCATATTTCTGTCCATCTGCCTGTTATCTGTCCACGTATCTATCTGTCTGTTTGTTTGTCTATCCATTCATCCATCCACCTGTTATCTGTCTACTGATCGGTCTGTATGTCCATTCATCCATCAATGTGTTATCCGTCCACAAATCTGTCTGTCCATTCATCATTCCGTCTGCCTGATATCTGTCCACAAAATCTGTCTGTCTGTCTGTCTGTCTATACATTCACCTATCCATCTGCCTTTTATCTGTCCACAGATCTGTCTGTCTGTCTATCCATTCATCCATCCTCTTGCCTGTTATCTGTCCACAAATCTGTCTTTCTGTCTGTCTGTCTATCCATTCATCCATCTATCTGCTATCTGTCTGTATGTTTGTCTATACATTAATTTATCCATCTGCCTGTTATCTGTCCACAAATCTGTCTGTCTGTCTGTCTATCCATTCATCTTTCCATCTGCCTGTTATCTGTCCACAAATCTGTCTGTCTGTCTGTCTGTCTTTCTATCCATCCATTCATCTTTCCATCTGCCTGTTATCTGTCCACCAATCTGCCTGTCTATCCATTCATCTATCCATCCACCTGCTTTCTGTCCACGAATCTGTCTGTCTGTCCATTCATCTTTTCATCTGCATGTTATCTGTTCACAAATCTGTCTGTCTGTTTGTCTATCTAACCATTCTTCCATCCATCTGCCTGTTATCTGTCCAGCAATCATTCTGTCTGTCTGTCTATCCATCCATTCATCCATATTCCACAACATCATACATTGGTCCACAGATCTGTCTGTCTGTCTGTCTATCCATTCATCCATCCATCCGCCTGTTTACTGTCCTACAGATCTTTCTGTCCATCTCTCTGTCTCTCTATCCATCCATTTGCTTGTTATCTTGTTTTTCCCTTCATTAACCTTTACACCACGATGTAAAAGAACAACTGTCGGGGTCTATAAAGCACAATGTGTGGTGAATCTCACGTGTGCGCCAGTTTTACGATCCGCACTGGTCTTATCTCCTCCAGGATTCTCGCCATCAGCCAGATGCATCCCACACACGCGCGCAAGGCCTTCCCCTGCTTCGACGAGCCCGCCATGAGAGCCGTCTTCCACATCACCCTCGTCCACCCCAGAGGAACCCTCGCCCTGTCCAACGGAATGGAAACCGGTCAGACTGAGCCCTGACAAATACAGTTTGAATAAAGGATCGGATGATTGATGGATGAACAGATGGATGGATACATGGTTGAATGGACAGACAAACAGATCGATCATTGTACTGACGGATAGATACATGGCAAAATCTGTGTAACGATAGACAGACAGACAGACAGACAGATAATGACATTTTTATTCTTTAAAGAATATTTTTTCTCTAATTCGCATAGCGACTTTGCGTTGGTCTCGAACTAAGAAAAGCGATATATAAATAAATCTGAACTTGAACTTGATAGACAGAAATATTCTAATACATAGAAATACAGCTAGATTTTAGGGCTGACAATATGAGTAAAAATTCACATCACGATATTTTCTAGTGTCCAGACGCTATCGGTATTATATCACGGTATTGGCAATGGGGGCTTAATTACATTATTGGCAAACTTTGTGTTTTAACTTAAGGTAAGACATTAGATGCATAATGAAGATGCATCTGCTATTTTTTTATACCTTTTTCATACATCTTTTAATAGTAGACAGGCGTTATTGGTTCTACATTTTTTTAAAGAGATCAGAGAGACAGTGAGCAAGACAGGCATAGTGAGAGACAGAGAGAAAGAGAGAGAGAGACAGAGAGAGAGTCTGATCTGTAGATCGACAACAGCTATGTGGATAGACCAACAGACAGACAGATCTGTGGCGGATGGATGAATGGAAAGACAGACAGACAGAAAGACAGATAACAGGCAGATGGATTGATAGACAAGCAGACAGATGGACAGAAAAATCTGTGAACAGATAACAGGCGGATGGATAGATGAATAGACAGACAGATTCGTGGAGAGATAATGGCTGGATGAATGGATAGGCAGACAGATAACAAGCAGATGGATGATAGACAAGCAGACAGACGGACAGAAAGGTCAGATAACAGGTGGATGGATGAATGGACAGACAGACAGATCAGTGAACAAATAACAGGAAGATGGATGAATGGATAGACAGACCGACAGATCTGCAGACCAATAACAGGTGTGTGGATGGATGGAAGGATAGATAGACAAGCTGACAGACAGACAGAATAACATCAATATAATAAGAATAAGCAGTAACAGTTGTGTGGATGGACAGACAGATGATCTGGTGGTGTTTTCAGAGAAGACGGACACGGTTCTAGATGGCCAGGCCGTCACAGTCACCAGGTTTGAGCCCACGGAGAAGATGTCCTCGTATCTGCTGGCGCTGGTGGTCAGCGACTACACACACGTCACCTCGCCTCACCACACGCTGGTACCACCATCTGCTCCAGAAGATAAAGCCACGCCGCCTGTCTGATGATGTTTGCTCTGAGCAGATACGGGTATGGGCCAATCAGAAGGCCATCCTGGACGGCCAGGCGGACTACGCTCTCAACATCACCGGGCCCATACTACAGTTTTATGAAGGCTATTATGGCGTTCCGTACCCGCTTTCGAAATCAGGTATATTACATATCTATGTTTTTTTTAGACTTCATGGTTTCAGACAAAATTCAAAAGAGTTTGCAAAATGCATTCTCAAAACGGTGCAAAGGTGGCGCTAAATGTGCCAAGTTCAAACGCTAACGGAAAGTTTATGTGACTTTTTGGCAAGTTGACGTCAAAAACCATTTTGTCACCGCCCATTGGGTAGTAGCCCCTCCCCTAATTGGCCACTTTATAACTTTGCAAATTTAATTCACCCCATTAGAAGATAGTTTTACTTGATTTAAGTATTTTTTTCTCATTTTGTTTTTTATTTCATATTACGCAACGAGATGATGATCTGTTGATTTATGCATTTTTAGACCAATTTTGAAACAGTAGGCAAAATATATTCACAATTATAAAACTCAAATGCTAACGGAAAGTTTACGTTGCTTTTTGGCAAGTTGACGTCAAAAACCATNTCAAGAATGTATTTTTTGCAGTTCTCCATACCTACTACAACTTGGTCCAATTGAGTTCTTATTACAGAAGCGTATTCTCTACCAACTCTGTTATTTCCCCATGAAACACGGATGATGTGAGGTTTGTCTGTGGTCTCGACTTCCTAAGCAGCCGTCTTTCTCCTGGCCTTGGACAAATTTGTGACACACAACCAGTCACCTTCTCAATCTGAAGGCGCGGCAGCTCCATGCTTCCCTGAGCACCGGCACATTATACTGCTACGATTCACAATCACTGCAATTAAGCGAAGGCGAATCACGACGTGCCACCGCAGCTTAAAGCTCCAGAATGCACAGGAGACAGCTCAGTGACCAAGACACTTCACAACACCAAAACGGGGTTAGGGATTTATGCAAAACAAAATGTCATCACTCAAGTAGGTAAGTGTGAGAAAGCGCCGAAGCTCAGGGTTCTAGTCCCTTTGTGTTTTGCCTGGAAGTTTAGCCACAAATATCAAATTTGCATTTCGATAGCCAAAGGTCAAATTGTGTTATGTAAGGACTACACCACGACAAATGCTTTATCTTTACACACTGCAAAAAACAAATTGGAAAAAAAAAAAAAACAAAAGGCAAAATTATCTGCGAACGAAGTGAAAAAATTTTACTTGGTAAGACANTGAGAAAATTTTACTTTGTAAAACCGTAAAACAAGAAAATGAATTAGTCACTCTTAATTCTAAGATAGTTAATGTATCTTGTCCGAAAAAAACAAGCTTTATCGTGTAATTTATAGATCTTTTGGCTTGTCAAGAATGTGTTTTTTGCAGTTCATTTCTTGGGCGGACTAGGCGATATTGCCATCTGTAGGCTGCTGATGGTACTGGACGCTATTTGTGAATTATAAACCACGTGAATTAGAGGCGTGAGACAGAGATATGACTATATTTAACTGTTTGTGTGCCAAAAATAGAAAGAGAGAGTAAATTAGCAAACTTGACCTTAAATACTCAGAAGAGGAAGATCATATATCATTTTATTATATAATAAATTTCCTAATCAGAATTTTGTTTTATATCTACTTTTCTTTTTTCTTTGCACATTTGAGTGATTGAGACTGACTTTTTTTTTTTAATCAACTTTGTTCAACCATTTTAAAAACATTGCGGTGTTACATTTCGTTTCTGTATTACAAAACAAAACCTCATGAATAAAGTTTGTTTTCACATTTTTTTTTTTTGGGCCTATATTCAGGGCAAGTAAAATACTCAAGTTTTTTAAAAATCAAATACTTTGCTACTTTGACTCAAGTCTTGTAACTCAAAGACGTTGTTACTTGTAATGGAGTAAGTTTTACAGTAAGTACCTGTACTCTTTACACCTCTGCTGATTTGTCTAACATCTGAATGTTGAAGACCAGATTGCTCTTCCTGACTTCTACTTCGGGGCGATGGAGAACTGGGGCCTGGTCACCTACAGGGAGACCAACCTGCTGTACGACCCCGTCATCTCCTCCAACGCCAACAAGGAGCGAACGGCCACCATTATAGCGCACGAGCTGGCACACATGGTAGTGTCTCTGTCAGATCTTCCTACTGTTCTTAAGTCACACGGACATGTGTTTGCCTTTTTAAGTGGTTTGGAAACCTTGTGACCCTGAAATGGTGGAATGAAGTGTGGCTGAACGAAGGTTTCGCCTCGTACGTGTCGTATCTCGGCGCCGATTTTGCAGAACCTTCTTGGAATGTGGCAAGTGTCTTTCATGTTCAGAATGAACTCGTTTTGGGCTCATTTTATAACTGAATATTTTATTATATCTTATTATATTATTTGCTGTTATGACTGTTTTTATATACGAGATGTTTAGAAATTCATTGGCAATATTCATGAATCGTTTATTTACAAAATGTTTATTTACAATCAGCATTTAGTAATTTTTACGTCAAAAGGCTAATAAAAATGCTTTACCCTAAAATCGTATTTTAAAAAATACATAGACATTTACAGTCTTCTGTGTTGCTCCCATCCTGAATTTTTATTTGTTGTACGTTTTGATCACCTCTTTTTCACATATTTACAAAAAAAAAGTAACAAAAAATACATATTTTACCAAAAAAAACCCCGGATCAAATATTTTGAGTTCTCAGGAATAAACTCAGCAATTGTATCTAAATATGCGTACAATGATTTGCCAAAAACGGTGGAAAACGTAGGCTTACATTTTAAGTTTGGTGTAAAAAACAAGATAAAAAGTGCAAATAAAAATGGGGTAAATAGATGCTATTTTACTCAATGACGTCATTTTCATCCTGACTTCTGATTGGTGTGCACTCAACTCTCCAGGCGTTGAAGGTGACCACGTTAACGTAGCAAATCTAAAATGTACGGTATATTAAGAATTATTTATATTGATATTATATTATATTACATTACATTATATTGATATTTTTTGTATAATACACCGTTATATTTTACATGTACTATTTGTTCTCATGGTTCCCTCTGGCAGAAAGACCTGATCGTCCTGAAAGAAGTCCACCGAGCTTTCGCTGTGGATGCTCTCGCTTCTTCTCATCCCTTATCATTGGCAGAGAACGACATCACGACACCCGAGCAGATCACCGAGCAGTTTGACACCATTTCCTACAGCAAGGTGCAGGAGTTTGATCCGAAGCAAACGGAGTGACTTTGAATCAATGCCGCTTCTTTATTCGCCCTGCAGGGGGCGTCAGTGCTGCGGATGCTGTCGGACTTCCTCACCGAGCCCGTGTTTGTCAAAGGACTCAATGTGAGATCTAGACTTTACTCTACTTTCTTTTAAAAGAACTTCGAACTAAAATTGTTTTTGCCTTTTAAGACCTACCTGACGAAGTTCGCCTATCAGAACGCAGTGGGCGGAGACCTGTGGGACCACCTGCAGATGGTGAGTCAACAAAGACAGTAATAACACACTTTGAAATCGGTTTGAATATCTATCTATGGATTCAGATTAGTGCCAAAATTAACGAACTTCTAACAAACGAACCAAATTGCTTCCCTTTCTTCGTCTGTTTCTTTTCTGGCACTTGCTTGGCGTGGGGGCGGTCCTTACTCTGATTGGCTGGTGAGAATGTGATTGGCAGCAGTGTGGGAGGAGTTCAGCGAGCGAACACCTGTTTTAATATTAGTAACTGTGATTAAAGGGTTATTTTTGCACAATTCTGCTAAATTATTGTGGCGGGAGACACTTCGGAATAGTAGTAGACATTTTTGCTTTTACACATCGAAATATTGCATTATGAAACTGTGTCTGTGTATGTGCAGTAAAGGTCCCGATAGGTGTCTTACAAATAAANTAAGGGCCGCCCCCCACGTGAAGCTGTGCCAGAAATCCAAACGAAAAAAAAAAAAAAAACGAACTGAAAATCTGAAGCAAAAAAAAAAGGTTTCAAACGAAAACGTGAAGATAGCGAGCAAAAAATTAAACAACCAAAAGGTAATTTAAAAAATATAAAAAAATAAAAAAAATAAAAAATATCATATGTAAATGTGAAGCATTTTGGTTCGTTTCGTAGAAATTTACGCTTGATAATTTTGGCACTAATCTGAATCCAGACCAAGTGCCAAAAATATCAAACTTATTGAACTTATTGAAGTTATGGAATCACACAACACAATCCACAACACATACTTGGACTCATTTAAAAGCAATCTGAAGATATTTTTATTTCCCAAAGCATATAACTGATATATTAAACTTTTGAGATTACCCAATGGAAAGTGCGTTATAAATAACATTGATTATTATTATAAATACATTTACTACAAACATAAATGTCTGAGAATTGGAAAAAGTGCGTCCCATATACGTTAGTTTGGTTTTCCGCCCCGTGTGTGCGAGTGCTGCCCTCTAGTGTCAGACTAACGCGTGTCCTCCTCCAGGCGGTGGACGAGAGTGGACCTCCTCTTCCTCTGAGGGTCAGTGACATCATGGAGCGCTGGGTTCTTCAGATGGGCTTCCCAGTCCTCACCATCAACACCAGCAGCGGTCACGTCTCTCAGACGCACTTCCTGCTGGACGCCGAGTCCGTGATGCTCAGGCAGTCGCCGTTCAAGTCAGTGTGGCTCCGGGTGTAAAAACGGCTCGGGCCGGCGACTAATGATGATGTCACACGTATGAGTAGATGTACGTCTGTATAGAAAACCTTTATGTCTGCTGTGCGGTCTTTAAGCTTTAAAACTTTCATTTGGTTTGATTTCCCCAAATGTGGGTTTTACACACCGATGACTAGAATCAGTCATACTCATAACTATAATCAAAAGCAGTTCTGAACATTAGAGTGTTTAACCATATAATGCGTCCCGTGACACCGGTGTCACGCTTTGTTTAATGTTTTTAATGGGTTTTCAAAAAAAAACAATTTTCACTTTTTTTTTCCACTGTTTACTTTTAGATGTAATTTGATGCTGGAACACCAGGTGGCACCAATTTACTGCTTAATTAGGCTTCCAGAGAAGTTTGTATTGTCCAAAGTCCAAAGATTTGGGATCAATCACAATTTTTCCCAAATATCAAAAATCTTATCTACCGGGGTCGGGGCAATATTTTTGCCCGAAAATGTTTTTTCTCTTCCATAGAAAGTTGTGTCTGGTGGTATTTTTGAATATGCCCGGAAACATGTCAATGTTTTGATTTTTGTTTTTGTTCTATTAATTTTTATTGTATTATTTTAAAACATTTTTTTTTCATATTTATAATTTTTTTTTTTTTTTCTTTAGTTTGATGCCAAATATTACGTTCGTTTGAAAAAAACAATGTTTTAAGCGCTCTTTCTGGTACCGCGCATTATAGATTTAACATTCAAAGGGTTACATTTCCCTTTTTTTCTGTCTTACGCGTCATCTTGCCAACTTACAACCAATCAAAAGGTGCCACGTCATCATTAGTCGTCAGCCCGAGCCGTTTTTACAGCTGTTTTGGTACCTACACCGTCTCACGTGAGATCCAGAGGCGTCGCTCATACGTCTCGTCTCTTATAGCTACGAGTGGATCGTGCCGGTTACCTGGATGCGGGCAGGAGGGAAGACGTCACGCTCCTGGATCATGGGAAGATCTGGTGAGATGTGTGCTGGTGCTGGTGTTAGGTACACTGCCAAAAATCTACGTGAAAAATTAAGGAAACAAAAAACAAGATGAGTAAAAAAAATGTAATCAAGTAAAATTATCTGCCAATGGGGTGAGAAAGTGTTACTTGGTAAGACGACTTTAAATATCCTGTTACACGGTAGATTTGTTTCTGCATTTCAGTTCTTGTTCTCATTGACTTTAATGTAAAAAAGTAGCTAGTTTCTTCAATTGAGAAACATTGTGTTCTTAAAATGAGACAATTCCACTTTTCTTGTTTCTTGTTTCAGGAAGTTCTGTGTTAAAACA
>SOMO01000632.1:28413-44317 GCA_028128575.1 Paedocypris carbunculus
AGCACGCTGAATCTTCACTCAGGCTTCTGGGTTCAAAGCATTGGGGCATTTCTAGATGGAGTTTGCATGTTCTTCTTGTGTCAGTTTGGGTGAACTTTAAAAATAACAGTCCAGTGGGATTAGAAACACTAACCAGTGTTGATGTGTCTACATCTGTACGTCTCACCCCGCAGCACTCTTCCCTTCGGACCCCGAGGTCCTTGAAGAATCTATTCAAAAAGAAATGGATTATGGCATCTATTGTTGAAAATCTGTTATTAAAAATCCTTTATAAGCCGTTGCTCGTAGCTTCAGGTTAGCGCTACACACAGTCAAGTGTTTGTGCTGAACAAAGGAAGATGGCTCTTCATTCACTCAGGGGTTAAACATGGAGCTTGGAATAATGTAATTGCATTGATTTGAAAGGACTACAATTGCAACACTGCATTTTGTGTTTGCCACCATGCAATTATTTAGGCCGCACCGACTTCATTATCTCGGCTTGCACCCGAGTCTCTCCCCCTAATTGCTAACAATTTGCGCTTTATGTAGTAATTATTTACCCCAGAAACAACCCTCGGTCTAATTAGAATTAAGGATGAGCGGTATATATTTATTCTCCGTGGAAAACACATTCACTCATGATCTTTGTTTTTCGATTGGAGCAACGTGTCGTTCAAGCATCGTGTTTTCAATAAAAGTTTAGCGCACTAAAGACTGACGTTTACAGAGACCATTAGAAGCCTGCAGTTAAAATGCAATTCATAAATAATTAATGATCAGTGGGTGACTCAAAATGTGGGTTTTTGAGTAGAAAAAAAACGATTTGCTATCAATACAGTCCAGGACAGGGGTTTTTAAAAGTCGGTTTATTAACCTTCTCGTATCAACCAGTTAAATTACATTTGAGGTTAATTAATTGTCCACTTCTCAGCGTGAGGGGAAAGATTTGGGTTGTTTTGAAGAACGACGACTGTTGTTTCACAAGGGTCCTTTAGGGGGCGCCAGAGCCGTGCAACATTTCACTTTATGGCTCATGAAGATGAGGTTTTTAAAACCAACTGCAGCTTCTGTGTTTTTAACATGGACCACACAGACGTAATAGAATGCCTCATTTATCATTTTTACAAAATAGCGTATTTTTAGCAAATAGATAATCTGTCATTTGTTGCTTTGCGGTTCTTGCAAATCCGTTTATAACCCCTTTAAAAGATTTGCAGATTTCTGGTAACCTAATATTCTCACTAATTACGCTGATGGTGGAGCTGGTATAGAACTATTGCCACACAGCAAGAAGAAACCATTTAAAATCCAGTAAATGTTTGCTGAGGTTTTTTCATGCTCCAATTTTACCTCATCGTACCTCACCTGAGCTTAAAATGAAGCCCCTGCAGCGGATTGGTTGTCCACAGGTTGATGATTTTTTTTATTGATTAAATACTGCCATTTAGTTGATTGATAATACAAAGTTTAAAATAAATTATATTTATGTATATAATTCTATTACTGTTGTTTTTTTCTAGTATTTTAAAGTATGTGCTTTAATGGCTCTGGCTGGGCCTTTCAGAGTGGAGTTTGCACTCAAAATACACTTTGATGATCTGGAGGCATCAAGTTGTGTGTGAGTGGTTCACCTTTGAGTTTTGACAAATAATAAATTGTTACAATTCATCAATTAAATAATCACAAGTGCTTAAAAACACATCTACCCATCCTTGTTTCCTTAGCTGGGAGTCAATACCAGCCCAAAGTTTCATAAATTATATGTATATATGGAATTACATATGGTGGTCAGGCTATAAAGAATCAAATAATAATCAAACATTTTTTCACACCATATATATGATTATCGTTTATAATTTGCGTACATGTATTTTTGGACACTTGTGCTGTCGAAGACAGGAAGTCCAGACCCATATTTCAAACTCGGATTACTTTCTCAAAGTCTATTAAAAATGAAAATGCACGCTTCCTTAATTAAAGCCATTTCCGATTCCACAACACCTGTTAGGTTCACTGGTCAACCTGCCTAGACCTTATCTGTCATTCTCTCTTGTCAATCCGAGTAATACTCTAACGTGTCTGAGAAAAAACACCCAAAGGTCAGTCTAATCTGCCTTTTCACTTGCTCAAATCTCCAGCTTCTGTGATTAAAAATAAAGACAGATGGTCGAGACTGAGTTGACCTCTGATTTAATCACATCAGAGTCTTCTAACACTGACGGCTAAGGAGCCTTCCACTGCTGAGATTAATAGCGCTAACATTTTAATCACTAAACGACTCGTGGAATCTCCATTGAGAAAGAGGAAAATCACCCAACACTTCCGCACTGATACCAGTGGGTTAAGTCCAGGGCCTCTTGCAAGAGTCAGATATCAAACGGTAAAGATGGTGTCAGGTGTGAGAAGTTACCTGACCAGATGTTCTGAAGAACTTCAAAGTGTGTAAGAAGCTCTGAAGTGTGCTACCTGGGAATATATTGAAACAAGTCCAAAATCGGGAAGAGGGTAAACACACCTGCTTCCTCTAAACCCAAACACCTCAATGCATATTTAATAATCTACGTACATCAGTTAAAATAGCCACATAGGTGCAATTCAAATTTTGGCGTAGTGGCTAGCCATGATGCCTCACAGCAAGCAAATACCCATCTGATATTGTAAATTCAGTCTGTGTAGTATGCGCTTATCATTGCTATGGTTTCTTCCGGGTCTCCAGAACCCCCCGCACAGTTAAAACAAAAGGCCAAAAACAAGAGTCTGGATGTTTTTTTCTTGGTGTGAGTGAGATTGTGTGAGTCCCGTTCTGTGATTCGTAGGCCAATCCAGGGGGCGTGTTCCGCCTTTAAGCCCAGCACTGCTGTGATTGGCTCCAGCAAACCGTGACCCGTAAAAGTGGGCCAGAAAACGAATGGATGGACGGACATACTTATTTTTTATTTATTTTTTTTTTTTTGTGTGAAAGGTCGAGCTTTGACCTTTTGGAAGGAAACTTCTATAACCACTTTAACACAACGACTCCTCAAAATATTCCCTCAGCAGCGACATCCATTCGCTACGCCTGAGAAACCGGCGAAACATTAACAAAGGACAAATTTATGGAGTGCGCCGAACATGCATTATGAATTGAAAGTATGCGCAGTGAATTGCAACCTAAATGATTTATACTTCAACGTCGCTCAATTTTTTAAAACGCCATTTTTCCTCACATCGCCTCCTCGGCATCCGTGAGAACCGTCTCGCGCACACACGCACGCGCAGCCAGTGCACTGCACGCGCGCGCGCACACAAAGCTGAGATTATCGAAACCCTCGGCATCGGGGGGAGAGAGAGAGAAAGAGAGAGAGAGAAAGGAAGAGGGAGACGCGGAAGAGAAGCAGCAGCAGCAGCAGCAGCAGCACCGAACCTCGAGCGAGTGAGAGAGAGGCAGCGTCTGGATCCAGAGCTGGGCGGGGAACTAACTGCGGTACTGAAGAAATACTTCACTGCCGAACTGCAGCAATTTACCGGCAGCCAACTTCGCTCCAATTAAGCAAAATGTCATCGTCGGGAAAAGACAACAGCTCTCAACACGCGAATTACGTGGGACCNTTTTTATTTAGCGTGAAAGGTCGAGCTTTGACCTTTTGGAAGGAAACTTCTATAACCACTTTAACACAACGACTCCTCAAAATATTCCCTCAGCAGCGACATCCATTCGCTACGCCTGAGAAACCGGCGAAACATTAACAAAGGACAAATTTATGGAGTGCGCCGAACATGCATTATGAATTGAAAGTATGCGCAGTGAATTGCAACCTAAATGATTTATACTTCAACGTCGCTCAATTTTTTAAAACGCCATTTTTCCTCACATCGCCTCCTCGGCATCCGTGAGAACCGTCTCGCGCACACACGCACGCGCAGCCAGTGCACTGCACGCGCGCGCGCACACAAAGCTGAGATTATCGAAACCCTCGGCATCGGGGGGAGAGAGAGAGAAAGAGAGAGAGAGAAAGGAAGAGGGAGACGCGGAAGAGAAGCAGCAGCAGCAGCAGCACCGAACCTCGAGCGAGTGAGAGAGAGGCAGCGTCTGGATCCAGAGCTGGGCGGGGAACTAACTGCGGTACTGAAGAAATACTTCACTGCCGAACTGCAGCAATTTACCGGCAGCCAACTTCGCTCCAATTAAGCAAAATGTCATCGTCGGGAAAAGACAACAGCTCTCAACACGCGAATTACGTGGGACCGTATCGACTAGAAAAGACGCTTGGCAAAGGACAGACAGGTTTGTCCTTTTGTTTGACTGATTTGTGGAATCACGGCTGCTTAAAATGCTAAACTGCGTTGTGTGCGTTTGCTTTTGTTGATATGCAGAAGGCTTTGCTGCAGATTTAGCGACCCGGGTCTACTTTCTTTTGACTTTGAAAACGTGACCGTTCTCGTCGGGTTTTCCCATCCCATTCTGGTCCAAAACGTGACCCAAAAATGTGACGTGTTCCCGTCTTGGGAAACGAACTTGCGCTGTTCAAACGTTAGTTTGCCTTTGCTTCAGCTTAATGCCGTTAATCCCGATCAGACAACAGGATGTGGTCGCACTTACGCTGCTGAATACATTTCCTCCATGCACCGGCTAGGCTTTGATGCTGATGTTGTGGTACAGGTGCTCCTCAGATGATGCTGGTGGGACAGTTTGGTCCGTTAGTTCTTCTGCCGGCCTGTGGTGCTGAAATATAGCAGTGTATGAAACCGGTTTCAGGCCAAGGGTGATTGCTGCTGGTCTATTCGTGCTCATCACAAACTGTATTATTATCCATAAATTTGAGTTTGATTTATTTAAAGTAAATGTATTAAAGTTTGGCATTAATTTTAGCTACAGAATGCTTTTCTTTGGCTCAATCAGTAGCCGGAGTTGGAAGCACCAAAGGTCAAGTGTTTGGATTCAAGCTTGAATTTTATCTTTGAACGAAAGGCTGTGAAGCAGTTTCGAATAAAAGTGTCTTCTAAAAGCAGAGCAGTAAATGCAGAAATGAATGGGCTGGATTGCTGCCGGGGTGTCAAGAGGAATATTAATATGTGCAGTTTTTGTGTTCAATTTTCTGTGGCCTCTGGTGAAGCAGCAGTAGCGTGCAGATATTGAGTCGATAGCCAGACGATATTTCTAAGTCAAGTGCCTACAGCTAATGCAGCACATGAACCGCGAGAGCACAGACTGACAGTGTTTTAAAGAACATGATAACCTAATCTATAAACTCTGGCCTTAACGCGCTGTTTGTATGGGTGGCGAGTTGGAGATCGAGATCGAGATGCATCATTTTTAGACGTGTGTGATGAATTGTAAGCCATCTTCTGGTCCGACGGTGTTAACGTAATCATTCGGGAGATGATTTGGGGGACGTAGAGTGGTCCATTTACTCTTTTTAAACAAACACATTCACAAATGTATACAATTCATGCCCCCTGGATGATTGCGTCAGTAGTTTAGATAACAGTATATGCAAAATTTTTGTGCAGGATGTCAGAATATTTAAATGACATAGTGCTTTGGCTGGGATTCTGAAGCGTGCCATTAGCTGACTCTTCACTGTCACATGAAATCAAACAGGAGGAGCTGTCACATTCAAAAAGACAGATATAAGTGAGCTGGTGGGCTTCTTTTCCCCAGGTGAACTTAAAAATGCAATGCCTGTCTGTGTACTTGTTTTGCAAATTGCGAGGAATTTAGTTGTCAGTTGGAAATGAATATACTTAATATATGGGAAATAATTTGTGTTTTTAATGTACAGATTTTAGCAATACTATAGATTTTTAGAACCTAAAAAAACACTACGCAAAGAAAGAAACCTTCAAAGATGTATTCAAGCAAATTACATTCTTAAACCACTAAAGTACAGTATTAGAAACATCCAAAGCAGATGTTTAACATAAAACTGTGATATTTAACATAAAACTGGACAACAAACACACAAATAAGCACGTAAAAATGAACATACATATAAATATAAATCAATAGAACATGGAAACAAGTGCCGAACGCAGTTATGTTAAATCAGCGGAATCTCTAAACCATCCTAAAGCTCTAAAGTCAAATTCCATGTGCCAGTCTCCAGCTTCATGTTTATGTAACCGTGGCGCTGATCCGTTATTGCGTACATTTCTTGTTTTCCAATGAGTGAGACGGCTCCCGCTGTTTCTTCTAGAATACAATATTCTTTCTAGAATTAAACTCCTGGCAGCAGCTCTTAAACCGAGGCTTTAGGGTAGCCTGTGGCTCGATTCGGACGGCTGCTTCTGACTGGTAAGCAGAGGGTATTCCTGCTCATTCTGCCGCCGTTGGCATGGCTGCTGAGAGAATGCTGCACAATAAATGCTGCTTCCCGGTGCTGCCGCTGCAGAGGAGAGCCCATATGTCACATGAGAGAGGCTCACACAGAGAAATGGGAGTTTGGGGGAGGGGTTGGGATGGAAGGGAAGGGGGCTGGTTTTGGATAAGAGAGAGTGTGAGAGAGAGAGTGAGAGTGTAAGTGTGAGAGTGTGTGAGAGAGAGAGAGANATAGACAGAAAGAAAGAAAGAGAAAGGTATGGTGGAGAGAGAGACAGAAAAAGAGTGAGAGAGATTGATATAGAGACTGGCAGAGAAAGATAAAGTGAGAGAAAGAGAGACGTAGCGATAGAGACAAGCAGAGAAAGAGAGCGATAGAGACAGAGAAAGAGAGAGAGCTCTCGAAGCTAAAGCGGGACCCCCATGGGAAATGGTAAAAAGGACGCTCTAGTTTAATCCCCCTCTCACACCTCCTCAAATCAAAACGGATGTACGTGTCTGTTTGGAGCCTTCCCTCTTTCTTCATCACACACGGTGTCCTTGCCAGAAAAGCCAGTGGAAAGTAAAGCGAGGAAGAAGTACTGAGTGAGACAGATCGCTCTGTCATAAGACCCCTGTCAGGTAAAGACACCAGCATCACAACAGCCTCTGCTTAGGAGGAGAGAGCATGTCTTGCATGCTTTATCGCTTCATTCTCAAGTCCACAGGCCCAAGACTCCACTTGCTCCTTTCTTCTCCTCCTCGCTCGTTCAGTCAAGGTGTCCCATAGGAGGCCCGTTAATGAACCAGCGAAGCACTGGAATCACGCACGCTGTCACGGCGAGAAACAGAGCTGGCTCACTAGGTCAGGGTTAGACGGCGTGTACGAGCAGGCACCATGCAGAGCGGTGTTACAGCCTCCGGTCTTCCAGCACGGACATGGAGATAATCATGCTATATATACACGTACTCATCCCGAGGCTGCGGAGGCAACGGTGCGGGGCAGATATGAAGAGCCGCTGGCAAACCACATCATCTCACGTCCTAGTGCTGCAGTGCGTGTGTGGTGGGTTCCTTTCGGTTCAGAGTAGATGCTAAGGGTCTACCACCGGATGTAGGTTAGAAGATCCAGATCACCCAATGGGAAAACAGTCCTGTGAATTTCCCAACTATGGAGCCTTGCAATGGCTTGCTTAACTGGAATAAGAAGCCTTGTTTGTAGGAATGCTTCTAAAGGTGATTCCAAGTTTTCCGGGATGTCGTTTAATGGGACCAGCCGCTTATTTTAGAGAAATGAAACAAATGCTATTCCATAAATCTAATATTGTGAACTCATTCGGACAAAAGTTTCCTCGATTTGTGTTGTTCTGCACGTGCAAGGTCAACATAAAAATTGTTAGAAATATATGGAGAGATTTGCCAACACTGGATTAGTTCTTAAAAAGCACTGGAATAGTCCAAAATGAACTGGCACTTTGGAATGCTGTGTTCATTTAGAAGAATGTCCACTCTGTGTAGTGTTCAACTGTGTGTAGTAGTGTTCAACTGTGTGTAGAGTTCAACTGTGTGTAGGGTTACTCTCTGTGCAGTGTTCTTCTGTTAGGCCTTTAACTCTGTGTAGTGTTCAACTTTTTGTAGCTTTTAGCAGTGCAGCTTTCAACTCTCTTTGGTGTTCAACTCTGTGTAGCTTACACCTCCGTGTAATGTTCCACTGTGTAGTGTTCCACTATGTGTGGCTTTCAACTGTGTGTAGTGTTCCACTCTGTGTAGGGGTTCTACACTGTGTAGGGTCAACTCTGTGTTTGGTTCAACTCTGTGTAGTGTTCTTCTGCGCTAAAAGTTATGGTGTCCGCTAAACAAACTTTTTCATTATTTAACATGTTCTTTAATCATTACCACAGGACGATGAAGTAGAGTAGAAAGGAAATGCATAGATTCATTGAATTCAGTGGAAACTGGAAAATAGCAGATATTTAAAAAAAAAAAAAACCATGAAATTCTGCAATAAAAAGAAACTTCCGGAATATTCAGTTTTCACGTACACTAATCCGTATCCAACTCTCCGTCCAATTTCTCAATTTATCAATACTATTTCTGCTGGCGTCACAGAAACATGGAAGTTCTATTACAGTTGTTCACAAATTGGACTTTTAAAGTAAACTTGTACTTTAAACCAACAAGCCAGGCAGACATTTTTCAATTTTGGCTTTCGGATGCTCACTTCTTTTCCATCACATGCTTGTTGTAAGGCCCAAAAAGCCTGTTTTAAATGTCAGCTGTTATCTGTCTTGCTGAGCTGACATTGGGAACAATTTGTCAGTGTGTTTCTGTCTGAGGGGGTTGCCGTCTCCCAGACATATTCCAGCCTTCAGTTGGCTCTCATTTAGTAAGTGCAGGATAGCAGTGGCTGGTTGTCATGGCTGCGGCCGCTTCCCACAAGCGCTTTCTCACAATGGCCAATGCTTTCCATCTTGGAGATCAGAGGCAGACAGCAACAGTCCCAGAATCCCCTCTTTCCCATCCTTGATTTATGTAGATTACATTCAGTCTGCGTGTTAACACTGTAAGACGTACACAAATGAATCTACACAGAAATGTGCTGCATTTGCGTCATACGCGGGAAATTAATTCTGCAGAAGAATGTTGTGAAGAATCTGCTTAGTGATCCGTCATATCGAGCCGATTCCTCAAATACTTTTTTTGCAGATGAAAAAATCTCCTTGAAAGCCCAAGTCGACTGCCATAGTTTTTATCTCGCCATGCATATTTTGTATACTTAGTTGAGGTTTATCATTCTTTTGCTTCTGCACTTTCTTTTTTATACTAAATCCCCTTGAGCCGAAGAATAATGTTAGAGATTTTCGTAAGCTGCCAGTGTTTCATGGCTGGAATTTTTCACCGTGAGAAATCTATTCTAATATGTATGCTAATGGTAGCAGTCTGTTTAGTTTAATGAGCTTTGGAAGGCACATATAAAAAAGCAAACAAACAGAAGCCTCATATGTAAGTTGTAATTGCTGGAGCTTAAATTGCATTAGCCCACTAGCCTTCATGCTAAAACAGGTGGGCCGGCCTCCTAATTCGAAAGATTTATCATTACAGACAAAAAACAGGTACTTTAAGACATTTAAATGATTGGTCAGTGGTATTGGAACTGTTTTTCCGCAATGCTTGGTTTAGGAATATTAGATTGGACCGAATTTACAACTAGTTGGGGATGAGTAGTCATTGTTTTTGTTCAAGTTTAACAATATTTTTTTGGAAAACGCATTTCATTTTTGTAGAATATGGTAAGTATTTTTCCATATATTATGGTTTTTCTTATTATTAATTATTATGTACTATACTTAGTTATTAAGTCAATATATAAGTTATCTTCTTAAGTTAAGTTAAGAGAAGAGTCTAAAATGAAAACTTGAAAAACTTTGATAAACAAAATATACTTGTGGATATTAAATAAAACAATTTTTAGATTTTTAATAATATTTTGTTTTAAATATTGCTTAAAAACATACAGAACTACCATTTAATTATTTTGTTATTTACGTATACAAATATATATAAAATATTGTTTAAAGGTGTGCTTAATAATCGTATAACCATTATCAACATATATAAAAACACAAACAAGCATTTTGAAAACAACAACAGAAACTAATAACAACAACTAATAACAAAAAATAACATTACAAATGAGTTGAATGTTTTGTTTAGGAGAAATAATAACTGTTTTTTTCTCAATAATTCTTGTGTAAATTATACTTTTATATAGTAACTAGTACGTATTTATTTCAACCGAAACCTATTTTACTTTTTCACTTTCAATGGCCGAATCTTCCATAAAATCTCAGCGTGTTGATCTAATCTCACAGTCTCAAATCTTGTCTTGTTTCGGTGGTCATTTGTCCAGACTGAGGCAAATGGGATTAAAGATTTCCATTTGTGATGCTTGGCATTGTCTGTGGCACGGTGCTGTACGTCGCATTGTCTGTGTGGTTGTGGTGGTCCCTTCCCCCCGCGGCAGAATTGCTCCCCTGTGTCTGCTGGTGCAGCTGTGAAACCTTTTATCAGGAGAAAAAACAGCAGAGACCCATAACTCCTGGTGTTTGTCTGCGTCCCAGTCTCTATCTCCATCATCATTCTCATCCGTACCGTCCTCCAGCTTTACAGTTCCGCCACGGATGCTAGGTGTATCATGCCTTATCAGATTACCACGACTGTTGAAAATGCTGAAGTTTGGAGTCTTGAATGGTTCTCCACTAGCTCGGTTGCAGTTTGAAGAACCATCTGAGTAAAAGTGTTATCGCCAGGAGCCCTCATTACACAAATGGCTTAATGTAGATGGCGATGGTGAAATGCTACCAGAAGTTGTGTATTGACAGGTGTCCAAACCGTGGGCAGCAAACTCAACAGAAGGACTAATTCTGGGTTTAATTAGGATAAGGGGTCCACCGCAGCAGCAGACCGCCAGTGCTGAGAGGGGATTGCGTTTTATTACTAATAATGTGAGAGTATTTCAGGGTAAGACTGAGTGTTAAATCAGAACTGAGAAAACTCAGTGTTGCGCTGGGTTTTTTTCCACCAAGAATTTATAAAAAGGTCTTCCATAGATGACTATCGTTTAAATGAATTCTTTTCTCATGAAGCTGTAATGGATTTAGAGATTCTGCAAAAATCGGCAAGTTTGCACAGAAATGCTGATACATTTTTTTTTTTTTTTTTTTTTAGAAATATTCGGTGCAATGGTCAGATTTCACTTAACATATTTTTCAGATTATAAAGTTCAATTAAAATCCAAAAAAGGTTTTAATGACTGATAATTTGAATCCTAATTATATAATCTCTATAATCTAAATTATATTGTGTGTGTGTAATAAAAATCTGTGCCTTATCATTCCCTGTTTATATACAGTACAGTAGTCCCAAAAGTACAGTACGTACTTTGTTACAATGCACACTAGTAATTTTCCTGAGTTGTATATCAAACAAATCTGTCACTTTGTTTTATGATTCAATATTTAAAGTCCTTTTTATTTCAGTAACAGTAAAATAAATCACGACTTTCAGTCACATAACACAAAATCCACACAGCGTTTCATTCATAAGTCCTGCTGTCTCTGGCTTTGTACTGTATGAATGAATCGAGGTGTCATGTTGCTTTACACGCATGATTGATTGGTAAAGAACCCAGAGGAGCTAAATGTCCGGTCCAGATGGTGGGTCTGGTCAGGCCTTGCCATTCGTCAGGTGGTTGCTGATGCATTATGAACTTATTATTGCAGAATTATTTAATATTAATTGTAGATTTGAATAAATAAATACACTGGTCGGGATGGGGATGGCTTGTTGACTTTTATATCGTGTGGAGGAGCAAAATTCTGGTAGATGTTCAAACTCAACGATGTCTGCAAACACCGCTGCCTGTGTTTAAGGCGAGTTGAAGGTTTCTATGGTAACCCCGCTGGCTCGATGCAATTTTATACATATGTTTTTTGTTGTGCTATGATGCTCGGTTCCTTGGCCTTGCCTGGAGGGTCCGGCTATTGATTGTAGCTTCTCTGCCTGAGCTATTAGAATGTGAATGAGAATCACCCCCATCTCGTAATGTGTGTTGAATAATGCTTTCAAGGCCAAAATTGTGCTTGGACCTTGTCTGATATTATCTTTAAGCCCATGATTTCACACCTAATGACTGAGGTTAGTCCACGAATGGAAGCCTAACACCAAGATGAATGCTTTTTAGTTGTCTTTATTCCTGTTTTTAAGTGAATCGCAGCCGAAGGACCTTTGCTACGACATGAAAAGTTCAGGCTTTTACAAATCTGGAGAGTGCTTTACATTACCGTATTTACGCGAATATAATCACACCTTTTTTTCGAATTTTGCACGCTCAAACACTTGGGCGCATATAATTGCCGATTTCAAATATAAGCGCCCATTTTTCCACATTTCCGGTCAGTAACAATAACGGAATCACGCCGTCTTTATAATTTTTTTTTTTTAAATAATAGTTCCAGAGGCAGACGTGCATATAAGCTTTTATTGGCTCAATAAAAGAAATAAAGAAACATTAGCCACGACGCGACACTTAACAGGGATTTTTTTTTTTGTGAATGAGATATCAGGTATAAACTGTATATCAGGTATATTCGTGTATAAACGGTATTAACAATGTTACTAATTTTTACTTTACAAAGTTGAAAATGCGTTTGTGAAATTTCAATAAGCAGTGGGCTTTTAATTTGTCCTTTTCACACTTTTATGTTTTCATGGCCGTCTTCACAAAACTTGAGGTTTGGTGTTAACATGGTGACTCTCATGTTCAGATGATCAGCCAGGACAAGTCATGCATTGTGTGATTATTTTCCTCGCAGGATTGCAAGGCCCGGACCTGACCTCCCTGAGCCTTTAAGACCGATCAGGCTTGACCATATTGACTCAAATACAAAACTTCTTCTCTTTTGGCCAGACAAAACGTGCTGAAACGGATGAATGATCGAACTTCATGATGTGAACGGATAAAATTGGAACGTAGAAGCTTTTTGGAAATGAGAACAAAGCTGACTTTTGTGCTTTTATTCCTGGTTATTATACAGAAAAATTGGAGCCGGATAATACAAATCAGAACGTGTAAAGGAATCGTTTCCGTCAGTTTTTCCCCTTTTAATGTTTCACTAAACAAACGCAAGCTACCCGTGTTATTTCTGATTGCTTTCATTATTTTGCCGGTGGCACAACCTCATTATTTCTTCCTTTCAATCTAGGTTTTTGCTAATATAGTTGTAATGAAATATCTGTTTCAGAGACGTAGCTTTCCTTGCCGTACCCGGATCTGTCACAGAGATTAATGTGCGTCAGTTTACCAAATTGGAATTTTTCCCAATCAGATCTCAACTTTTTAATACATTTTCGACGCGGTTTTTGCAATCGGACGGGAAACGAGATCGTCAACACCCCTCTGTGACATCATCAAGTGAGTTTGGTGTTGTTAGTAGTATTGGGAGGCCGGCCTTCATACCCAAATGACCCGATCCCAGCCAATGAGAGGTCTCGCCGACTAAAGAACTGTGTCAACATGAATCATTGTTATTGATATTACTATGGCACATCGGACCAGGCAGGGCATACGGAGCAGAGACTTTCTTTTTTCCACGTCTCATTTACCCCATTAAAAGCCATCCCGCTCTTAATTACAAGTCCACCCACGTTTCTGCTCTAACACATGCACTAAAGAACTCGCCGCTTCTGCGTCTGGTAAAAATATGTTTAAAAAAAAATACTACAAGCGATGGCGCCGCACCGCCTCGGGCGAGATTGGGGTTGTGAACTCTCAGGGGTGTCGGGACCCTCGCACCCCACACAAAGCACACAGATGGCCCGGCGACTGCTCGTGCGTGTCCACGTGTACACATGTGTCAGTGAGTGTGATTCTGTGCTGCTTTTAGCCTTAGCACAAGCTTCAGATCAAGTGGCGTAATCAGATTAGGGAGGAGGGGAGGGCGAGCTGACATTATTTTCACTCTGACTCTAGTGATGACAGGTAGTGCCATAAGCATGTCGGGAGACAGTTAGGTTGCCAGTGACATCCCTCTCTCTCTCTCTCTCTCTCTCGCTCGCCCCGCGTGTGTGTGTGTGCTTTCTAATTTAGTTGTGCTCCGGACTGAGGCGACGCCACTGCATTACAGTACAGCCACTGTTGCCAGACGTGTCTCCGTGGAGATGGTGCGGCACGCATGCTGAGCACATCTGGCTGGGGCTAGTGCTGCCTGGTTTAGCATGGCAACAGCATCACGGAGCTTTGCGGATCGTCACGAGGAGGGGTCAGGGCCTGTTCTGGTCTGGCTTTACACTAATGCAGATCCGCAACTCTTTCTGTGAAGCGTTGATGAATCGACTTTGGGCCATCACCTGATATTAAATCATTGATGGATTGAATTATCAAGCTTGACGTAGTTTTTTTAATAACCTATGAAGTGGATTTTTGTTATTCTTTGCTGTGTAGTATCTTATATTTCCTGCTGAATCTTCCGTTGCTTGCTGTTTCGATGTGACGGATTTTTTTTCGTTTCTATTTATTATCTACATCGAACGTGTGCAGTCTCACATTGTTTGCTTTTTGCATCAGCTGGAGAGCGCTTTATGAAATGTGTTATTTTCTGCCTTCTGCTTCATGCCGGAGAAGAAAAACCCTTCATTTTGGAATATTACATGTGGGCTTCTTCCTCCTCAGCTTTCAGCTCTGTCACCATGGTTACGGCTGTGTTTGACTGTGCGTGTGCGTTCCAATTCCGCGAGTTTGTTTGAGTGAAATGGTCAGCGAGCTGAGGGAAATGACAAAAAAAGTGGATTCTAATTTTAAAAATATTAGCGAAAGCTAATGTCTATTGATCGTCATCAATCATCTTGTCATATTCATGTTCTCGTATAAAAAGCAAATGACTGGTTGAATGGTTGTTTCCGTAATGCTTTATCTAATTTTGTTCTAACCAACGTAAGAATCCAAAGTAGTACTATACTGTAAAAATCCATTCAGTTATTTAATTCGAATATATTTGTAATAAATATATGATTCCTAGCTGAATATTCGAAGCTCTTGAACAACTGCGCTTGTCCTTTGAAAACACGCAACTGTCCCGACGATAGAGGAGATTAGAGGAGATTATGAAAGGCACAGCTTATATAACATATCAAATATAATGTCAACTTTTAAACATTTCATTTGAAAACAATCCTGGGATGAAAATGACAATCATTTGGTGCTCATCATACGAAAACGTCAAGCATGATTGTCCATTAAGAATCAGAAGAGATCGCAGATGAAAGGCATGCAACAATGAAGCAGGTTTGGTCGCCTGAAAGCAGGTCATGTTGCCCCACTGCTTCACCAGCTGACCAGATGAGGGGGTTTGGGATTAGTCGGCCCCCCACAACCCCGAGTGGAACAGATGGCCTTCTGCACGTTAAGGCCGTCGCCCCGACACTGTGGCATACATTGTTCTCCGCATCTCACTAATGTAATGATTTGATGGTACTTCTTTGCTTTTACTCTTCCGTCTGACGGATCCACCACTGGCCTTCAGAGACACTCAGCAGACGCTCTGAGTACAACAGTGTCACTTTCCCTCTGGCTCAATGCCGAATGATCCAAGGGCGTTGGACTTCACGCTGGGTACGGCCAGAGTTCTGTCAGGGGTCAGGCCGGCCCGGTACAAAGCCTCCGTCTCACCCCCGGTTTGTTTGATGTGAAATGTTCTGACCTTGGCTGCTGTGAGTGGCGATAGCACGCAAGCCATCAGTAGATCTTCAACTTTTGGAATTTTCAGTGCTCTCGAACAAATGCCTACTAAAACATGTAAAGGGGATTTCTAAACATCTTTGAATTTTCTTACTCATAAGGCTGGGCAACTTATCGAAGAGTAATTGAAATGGACAGTCAGAACGTGTTGCTCAAATCAACCAAGGTCAATTATTTCAAGTACTATGAATTGTGAAAAGCGCCAAAATGCTCAGAACTTAAACTTGAACTTGAACAAAACTCTGAACAAAGATGGAGAGCTTAGACATTGAGCAACAAGAGCAGCTTATACACAAAAAACAGCGCAGTCTTCGTCGTTTGGACACATTTTGGTTTCAGGAAAGATGACA
>SOMO01000633.1:58415-70543 GCA_028128575.1 Paedocypris carbunculus
AATAATCTTATATCCCCTTGGTTGATCCAGTACAAAACTGCAACGTCCGTCTGTTTGATAACTGTGTAAATTAACGCACTGAAAAAAAGCACAAAAAAAGGAGGATGCGTGAATCCTCGAAAATAAATAAAATAAACCTTGCTGCCACATAATAAAAAAAGAAAACCATTATTACGGCAAATGTAAAGTGTCCTCTAGAGTCATGCACACACGGGCACAAACAACTGTGCGACTAGCGTAAGCGTTTAACTTTCTCGTTAGCAATCTCCCCGGCGCGGCACTTTTTCTTGTTTATAATGTTGGAGGCTTTCGTCGAAAAAGAGATTTAAGTGAACTCTGACAAATCGGAAGCACTTGTAAATGCATAGAAACACACTCAGCTGTAGAAACAGGGGAATTAGGAGCTTAGCAAATGCTAATGCTAATACAAAGCAATTTCCAACCTGACGCTGATACACAGAATTACTTTTTTTTTTTGTAGTAAGCAATAAATGTACTGGGAAGAGCTATTACATGCACCCTAATCCACAACTGCGCTCTAACATGCATCAATATACAACTTTTCATTCGGTGTTACCTCTGAATTTCCATCTGTGAGGTTGCCATAAAATGAGAGGATGAAGGAAATAAAGTAAATAATCAAGTGTATGATCTTTAGAGGCGTTCCAATTTAGTCCTCAGTGGGTGACTGCAGCATGCAAATATCAAACGTCCTCCTGCGGCTTAGCGCTCCGATACCTACTCCAGTTTAAGTAGATATCAACTTACTCAAACTGATCACAACTCGTGATTGTGTTTCTGACTGATGTGTCGCTTCAAATGTCTCCATTGTTGGTAGTATAGTTTCTTTCTTTCTTTCTATCTTGTCAACCATTGAAGTGTCTGGCAAATCTAGACTCAAACTACGATCAATAAATACATATGAAATGCACTTATAAATGTAAAGAATAAATATCAAAATAAAATGTACATTTTGTTATATTGAGAAAGTCTTAAAGCACATTAAAAATAATGTATTCATTAATTCATTCATATTTCTTTTTAAAACTAATGCCAAATTGTTGTGAAAAATTGATGGATGGATGGAGGAATGAAGAGCAATAAACGGAGTGAGAAAGAGAGCAAGTGAGAGAGCGTGTGAAAGAGAAAATAGGGAGAGATGGTTGGATGGATGGACGAAGAGCAAAATAGAGTGAGAAAAAGAGCAGTTGGATGTGCGTGTGAGATAAATTCATTGTTAACTAAATGTAGCTTTTGTGTTTGCTTTATATGTACATAAACATATCATGAAAAGTGAAAAGAGTGGCTTCTGAACAGCAAAGGGTGGAAATTGGACAAACATTGTGTAAAGTGATGGCATATTTGGGTGTGTGAGACTGTCTGTGTGTAAAGCATGAGCTCATGGGAAAGGATGGGAAGTCCCATCCGAGTCCACCATTCCGTCTGAGACATATTCCAGACACACAAACACTTCATCTTCCCGTTATATGTGAACACCCCAACTTCAGTTTATTGCTTTAAGCCGCTGCCCATCAGTAGCTTAATGCTACAGAAATTTAGGAGGAAAAAAATAACATTGTGCAGCTCAGCTCTTACGCATTTACCATCATTCTTTGCTTTGTGACACACACACACACACACACACACACACACACACACACACACACAGCATCAGATCTAATAACTTTCATGTCTTTACCTTCTACCCAGGACTCTATGGCGGCCG
Organism: Paedocypris carbunculus; assembly: GCA_028128575.1. Taxonomy (NCBI): domain Eukaryota; kingdom Metazoa; phylum Chordata; class Actinopteri; order Cypriniformes; genus Paedocypris; species Paedocypris carbunculus. Next base: position 60,142 of record SOMO01000633.1, read on the forward strand.
TGGTTGGTTCCAGGTCTGCGTTTAACCTCGGTGCCCTGCGAGAAATAATAATAAATTATATTTGATGATAAAAATTAATCAAATGACACTGATAATGAAAACAAAGATATTGATAACAATAACAACAACAACAATAATAACAATTATAATAAGTTTAAATTAGCAATGGCTTTCAGGACACCCAAGGTCACTTTACAAGTGGAACAAATAGAGAATCACAAAACCACACATGTTCTGATACAGAGAGCGAACATACGGAGACACATTCGAATATTAAAGTCCATAAGCCATGTTGAACAGGTGAGTTTGAGTCTTGATTCAAAAACTGGCAGCGAACCAATATTGCGGATTAATCCCTGTTCGAAACTAAATGTGCAAGTTCCTGATCCAGAAATAAGTGTAAGAAAAAGGATGAATGGATAATAGAAGTGAACTCGAAACTCTAGTGAGATGAATCTTAAGGTCCAAATTTGCTGTATTAGATCAATGAAGTTAGAGTTGAAGTTTAAACACAGTCTCTTTGGGAAGTGGTCCGGATATCACAGCTAAAGACCAGCATCTCTTCAGAATTTGAATAAAAGCATGAAAGCTTAGCCAAATGTGCAAAAAAAATGCTAATTTGGATTTGACAGTCAAAACAGTGGCCAGGCGTTCAAGCAGAGTGACGCCCTTAAAAAAAAAAAAAAATTCATTAACCCCACGACTACTACATACAAACATAGCAAAACCTGCATTGAAAACTCATATAATCTTATAATAATGTTAAAAAAAGGTCTAATAATGTTGACTACAAACCGCATGAGCACTTAATCTCTCGCAATTGTCATTGATTAGATTTTAATTAATCTGCCAATCCTGATACTATGAATCAATAGGCTGGTAGACAGGTGATGGCTTTTTTTCAGCTGGCGGAGCTAAACATCATTTATTCAAATCGCCTGCAAAGACGCTAAATGAGTTTACTGAAACATTCATTTAGACAAATGTTCCCACGTCCTAATGACAAAAACGTTTTGCCGTGAATAAAGGAAGTTAGAATGCGGAACACCAGTTCGCTGTAAGTTTAGCGCTCTCCAAGCTTGAGAAGTGGACAGTTGTGGTGTAGTAATAAAGGTTGCAGGTTCCAATCCCACACTGGCAACTGAAGTCATTCTGTATGTCGCTTTAAATAAACTTCACCGTTTATTTGTGTGTCTGATGGGATCAAATGAACCGATATTCCACAACAAGTCCTCAACATATAGTGTGTTTACTATACAAAAGACACGACTTTTCCCATTTGTTGTCTTTTTCCGCAAACAAACTGATGTTTGTAAGCCACATGCTTGCGTGGGTTTCTTCTGGGTCTTCACTCTCCCGAAATCCAAAAACACGAGTTCAGAAAAATGGAAGTCTCAATTGTGGAAGTGTCAATTGGCGTGAGTCTGAATGTGTGTGTGTGTGTGTGTGTGTGTGTGTGTGTCCTTCTTTGTGATTGGCTGGCCACCAATCAAGGGCGTGTCTCTCGCCTTCAGGCCCAGAGTTGTTGGCTTTAGATAGATGTGACCCAAAAATAAATGAATGGATGGATGGATGGATGTGAGGGACAGATGGAGGGAATCATAGGAGTAAAAATGTAGATTAGAACCAATCTGATTTGAAAACCAAGGCCTGAAGAGGATTCCTACTGAACATCAACCTTGCTTGACCACATTTACATCATTTATGCTTCTCAATCAAACACTCTAGTAAAGCCTGGCAAAAACCAAACCAATCTAAATAGAAAAGTCCTGGTGGTCATTACCGACACCTCTTCAGTCCATCTAATGGACCATCTTTTTCTTCCCCTCACCAAAAACACAAGTGCGCATGAATATTTACCATCAGGCAAAGTCGCTCCATTAATCGTCCGGCAAAGGATTAAATAGTGTTTCTGCAGCTAGTTATTCAGAAGGGCTATGAATGAACATTACTGCCTCATTTGCATATTAATTTATGCAGATGCTCGCGGCTTTGATCAGCTCCACTAAGGGTCAAGATGGTCCAGAATATGGTTTAAATAAATACGTGAAACAGAAAAGTGTAAAGAAGAAGAACTGGAGCTCGGGTACCACCAGAAAAGTAGTTCAAGCCTCAACAGAACTAAAGTTTACTGGTGGTCAAATAAACAAATAATGGCTTAAAATCCCCCTCGGCCCGTTGTTGTCGTACTTAAATCCCATAAACACACGAGTTTGACCTCAATGACACCAACTGTCATTGGATCTCACAAGGTTGGGGACAAAAATATAAGGTTGACTTTTTATTTATTTACTTCAGGTTTGTGTACACACACACACACAGAGTAGATGTAAACACAGTTTGCAATGTCACATTTTTTGTGTTGTATTAAAATCATTTGGCAGACACTTGGGAGTAACAGAAAAAAAAAGGTTAGCGGATGAAGAGAGAAGTGAGATATCTATATTGAGTCGGTTTGTGTTTGTTTTTAGGGTGTGTGGCCATGATTTTCCAAGTCACTGTCTGTGATCTGAACTACCGGAAAATAGTCAGACTCATGTTAAGACAAATACAGCTGTTTACAAAAGCCTGACAAAAAGGAGACTGAACTCTATCCATCCAACCATCTTTATCTCTCTCTACACCTTTTTACCTTTCTATTCTCTCTCTCTCTCTCAAAAGTAATTTGTATAAATCGCTGGTGTTTTGCACATGCACGCCTGCATAAACACCCGTGGTTTCCGACATGCAAACAGACAGACAGGCGTATTTATCTCTTCTTCTGGTGGTCGGGAGAGTTGGTTCAGGGTTCACTGAATGTCAGGCCGTCCGAGTCCAGGCTTTTTTTTGTGTGTTTCCGACCTGTCCTCACGTTTTGCTGAGCTCAGAACAAAGTAAAGTACACTCGCAGTGTACACACACCACACACAGCTCGCACTTAATACCAAGGCAGTGGTATTCCGCTCCTATCCCAAAACAAACAAGGCACTGCATTGCTTTACACTATTTAAATGTTAACCGGCTGAATAAAGCATTCTTTCCCTCTGGATACCAGAATCTGTCCAGCCAGACTTTCACATCACCTTCTAATGAAATCATCCCTAAGATAAATAAAAGCTGCACTTTTTTTTTTCCTTTCAGCCATTTACACAACCATCTCTCAATGCTTCGAAATAGTTTATTCATTTCTGACATCCATTATCAACCTACTCATCTCTCTGTATGCCAATTTATTTCTGTTAGTCTATTTTTATTTCAGCTTCAAAAATAAAATAGCCATAGATAAACAAAAAAGCCAACATTTTTGCCATTAAACACACAAAACTAGCACATATAAAAGACAAGACAATTAAATAACACATAACGGATAATTCAAAACCTCCTCGAACTTCCAAACCACAAGAAAAGGTATTTCTTCATGTTCTCAATGTGTCAGAACCGCTCTGACATCACATTTCCTCCGTCCTCCTCCACCAATCCCCTTCTTTCCTCTCACCACACAACTCGTGCTATTAATACCAGTCACCCGCAAACTCGGTTTCCCGCGCAGTCGCGGCGAGTGTGAGCGTTGCGATTGAAGACAGAAAACCTCTCAAGAACCTCACTTCTCGTTTCAAGAAAAGTAACCGAGGCAGACATCAGCGAATGAGAGAAGCTCCACTCCATTGAACGTGAGGCAAAGGAAAAAGTGAAACACTCACCCATGAACCGTCTCCACGACACAAATCCAAATACGTCCACAACTCATCGACAAACACTTTCTCCTCTGGTCAAGTTGAGCGAGGTGCAGGCGGTTCACCACCGCTAGCCATGCCCTCTCTCTCTCTCTCCCTCTCTCTCACACACACACACACACACACACACTCGTCTCGGGGGCTGGAGGTATGTGGTCTAAACACAACAAAAGCCAGAGTCAAAGATTGAATATGCAGGAAGAGGGCCTCCGTTTGCACAAACACAAACACTCGGCACATGAAGGGTTGGCACTGGTCGGAGCAATGCCTGCTGGGAAGTCCATACCTGTCCCATTCCTGGACTCCTTAAATCAAACAATGCCCGAGGAGAAAGTACGATTCAGCCAATCTGTGTCAGCCATGATAGGTGTGTGTGTGTGTACATCTAAAACCACATTTTTACTGCACACACAAAAACACAAAGCCTTACTGACATTAATAATCGCAATCAGATGCGACTTTACGATGGTGGGAGAAAGAAAGTGGACTGAGCGATGAGGTGGACGTGAAAGAGAGAGGCGGCGCAGACAGGTCCTCCAGAAAATAAACAGGGTGTCTGGTTTCAAAGCCGAGGGGACACAAGCATTCCATTGTCCGAGCCAATTATCAGCGGCAAATAATAACAGCAGATGGATCCAGCCAGGCCGGAGAAGAAGTGAGTGAAGAGTGGTGAGCTGCAGAACAGATGATGAAATGCGAGAGAATGAGGAGGAGGAGGAGGAGGAGAAGGGGTCAGGCAACCTTGGTCCTAAAGCCCCACAAACAGATGTGTTGTGAGATGGAACTGGTGCGCAAACACAAGCTGTCTCCTCAAACCACGAGTCAAATTACATTTACAATCATCTCGAGTTATGCTTAATGCATCCCTGGCTCTCTTAAGAAATGGTGAGAACTTGCTTCGACAGACAAAAAATTGAAAAGTTGAAATAATACTTCTTTGTTTTATTAGTCATGTGTATTCTTTTTTTGTTTGTTATTTTACCATTGTACAGCACTTTGGATCAACTACGGTTGTGTAAAATCTGTGCTATATAAATAAATTTGACTTGACTTGAATAATAATAATAATAAAATAATAATCATAAATATAGAATAGAATAGAATAGCTTTATTGTCCATTGTATCACAGGATTACAATGAGATTAGTATTGCTACTTTGGAGCAAAAAGAAAGATAATGGGATAGGGTTAGGGTTAGGGTAAATGAGATAATGGTAAAAAATACACACTGAATAACCAATATAAATCCATTTTAACAAAACATTAACATTTTAACATAATATAAATGTATAATATAACAAATAATAAATATAAACATTAAATATGGTCCAAAATATAGAAGGCAAGAAACAATTTAAATATAATAGATACAATAACAAGAACACAAGAAAAAATATCTCTGATGCCGTTTGTGGCTACAGAGCTAGAAACTATTTTAACGGTTAGTCCACTTCCTGTAGATGTTTCTTCCAGACAGGAAGTAAACAAAAACATTTTTAACTCTGTATCTCCCAAACCCTTTGGAGTACAGCGAATAAGTCTGTTGTTTTTCTCGGCTTGGCCACAGAGGGGCGTAACCCGTAAGCTTAAACTCACTAAATAAAAAAATACATAAATAATTATTAAACTTCAACAACTTTTATATCAGAAAATCTGGTCAAAATTAGTCTACACGCCTACATATTCATATCAAACTATGTATGTCAATAGTCATGACAAAATATGATTTTCTAACCCCTTCTTCCTTTTATGTATTACATGATTTTGTTCACTTTATTTTTACATTTTTATAAAACAAACTAACTAATTAAAATACAAATTTTAATTGAGATGTGTTTAAAATGCATACAAACAATATGAAACTCTCACCCTTCATTGATTATGTTTAGAAACAAAAAAAACCTTTATTACATTGCTATTCATAACATAAAATGCATCTCTAGGATTGTAAACTACAAACACTAGTAAAAGTAAGACATTTAATTCATACCGTTTGTTGCTCATTATGCAGTTATTGTTCGCTACTAAAAAAAAATAGATAAATATTGTAGTTAAATGAGTAGAACTTTATTCATTACATCGACTTTAATTCCTCCTGACAAAAGCACACAAGTGAACGTGTGTTAACACACACTCCAGAGATCCTTTGATTGTATATTTGTGTTGTTTTCTTTTTTTTTTTGTTCTTTCTTTCTTGATTCTAATTACCTTTGATTTGCTCATTACCCGAATTAAACTGCTCTTGAGATCTGACAATGTTGTTCCGTCTTATTTGCGAAAAGCTGTTTATGCTCTAAGCCACCGCGCGCTGCGTCTTCGGAGAATTCGCTATTGTGTTTTTCAGGCGCGTTTTCTTACAGAAGAGCTACAGGGAAGAGCATGTGGAGCGAAAGCAGCCGGCGTCTCCGATGTGTCATGTCGCTGCTCGACTGACAGCCCGAGTGTGTGTGTGTGTGTGTGTGTGTGTGTGTGTGTGCACGGGGGGAGGGTCTTTTTCAGCCTAAAACAAAACGCATCCTCAATGTGCCCCTGTCAAGGGTGGGAGATGTCTTCAGATAGTGGCACAAAAGATCAACCCTTCCCTTTCAGCGGAGAGAAAAGAAAAGAAAGTTTTCGTTTCATTAACTCAAGACTAAAGCGTAATTATCTCCCGATGGACCGCAATCACCAAAAGAAGGATAATAGAACTGAAAGCACTTTCCACTTCACTCATCTAAATGCTTCTTTTCTTCTCTTTTTTCCCCTTGTTTTTTTCTCTTTTTCGTTTTCGCTCCTTCTCCTCCACCCTCGGATGAGATTATCCAATCGAATAATAGCACCAGACTGCGGGGGCAAGTGGCAAACACAACTTTCAGAATGAAGTCTTTAAAGACGAGCTGTTATCTAGTCTAGTGTTCTTCTACTTGTCAGCAAAACGCTTTCTTTTACTTTCGTCGGGCATCTCTGTTCGTCTTTATCACGCTCTTACTTTGTAGTAACGGGGTGAGCCGGGTTGAGCTTTACGCCGTCTAAGCCTAAAAAGAGCAATTCCCTGAATCAGATTATCCGACGTTGGAATATCATCCTTATCCACAATTACCAATGGTCTTCCACTTAAAGGTGCTGGTGACATGGGCCTTCAGATAAGTCTCGTGGGCACCGGAAGCCAGACGATGACCCCGGATTTAATTAGCCCATGAAAACCATTGCCGTGAGCCAGAGCATCCGTGATAGAAGCGGTGCGGAGCGGGACACAAGCGGGATCCCTGACTTCTGGAGCACGGCGGAGACAAAGAAACAAGGAAAAACGGGAAATTGGCAGAGCGAGCCGGTGTTTTGAGGAATGACACGGAGGTCGAGTTAATTAGAGTATTGTCATTTTAATCAGGACAGCATCTCGGTCAGCCTTCCCTCAAAGAACAGCCGTGTGTGTGTGTGTGTGTGTGTGTGTGTGTGCGTTTCCAAGGCCCGCTTCACTAATGAGCAACGCCACAGAAACAAAGCCCCCCAAAGGACCACCGAGGGAAACTCCTCGCCTTCCCACCGCTTGCTTCTCTGTTCATTTGAAAATAATTTAAATATCAAATATTTGGAGTCTTTTGCTTCTCCCCAGCTATCTGAGAGCGAATGTTCCATCTTTCATGTCTTCTGTATTATATTCGCCAGCCGTCATTAAAAGTGGCCGCCATCATTACAATGGACCGTATTCATTACAGTGGCGTTAAAGTGGCATTAAAGTTGAAAGTAATTATTGTTTAGGACGCGCCATGAATATCTAATGAAATGGAAGAAGATAAAAGATTAAATTGAGTTATGTTGTACTATCTCAACCAAAAATAAATATATCTTCCTGTTTTGAGCAATTCATACACACATCTTGTTAAAATGTGAGTCCCAATTTATGTGAGAGGTATAAAATGATACAAACACTTGTAATGGTAGAAATGTGAATAGTTTAATTAGTTCACTATAATATTAGATCACAAACATAAAAAGTATGGTAAAAAAACGGCTTTTGCATCAACAAGAACACGGTTTTGGTTCAATTCCCATAAACCGAGTAAAGCAGTAATTCAACCTGTATTACAACAGACATGAAGTATTGACTAGTAAAGGAAAGTGAAAAGGACGTTGTGGCCTAGTGGTAGAGAACCAAAAGGTCATGGGTTCAAACCCCAGATAGACAGACACAACATCTGAAGTGTCCATAAGAAAGACACTGAACCCAAACATCTGTTCGTGTGTGTGTGTGTGTGTGTGTGTGTGTGTGGGTGCGAATAATAAAAATGCTGAATTATTATTATTTTTTTTTTTATGTAGTTCTCACAAATTCTAAATTAAGTTGAAAGTGGAATTTCACACTTTGTCAAAACACGCAAAGCTAGAAAAATAATTCTCTCATTTATCTCTTACACAAATGATGAAAAGCGGACTAATGGCTCTGTCTTCATTTGGAAGTTTCTTGCCATTTATCATCTCATGGAAGGTTCATGGCTTTTATCATGCATAAATATTTCAGGGTGGGTTAATATTAATTTGATCAGAAATTAATTTGATTCTAAAAGCTGGTACAAATCAATTATGCAGCGAAAGGGATGATTGGTGCTGATGAGAGTTTAGTTTGGGAAGCCAACGAAACAAAAACTGCAGAGGGGTTTCGTAAATGTTTTATATTACCATGTGCTTATTTACAGTCACATGACCATAACTCCAGAATGCTATTGGCTGTGGAACACAAGGCCTTACGTTTACAAAGGGTTATACGGGACTACAAGAGTTCAGCAGAACCCCATTTGAATTGATCAATCAAAATGAAACGAAAAATACAGTAACAAATATTAGGAACGTCACAATTAGATAGTTAAACAACAAACAAATTGTCTTTAAAAAAAAAATCAGACGCTACAGTAAAACTGTGACATCATTATTCTGCGCTGCTGCTTAAGATAGCGACGTACTATCACTTCCTGACCTAAGAAGTCAAGGTAAACGTCTGAATGGATTCCTGTGTCACTGAGACTGGAAATCTGCAAAGTTACTGTGAATGTGTGTGAGAAAGAGTGAAAAAGTCCTCCTCACTTTTAAAGGACAAAACATGTCATTCATGCTTTTTTCCATGATAACTGGACTACTGTAACCGCGCTAGGGATCAGTCAGTGGCGGGAACAAAAAGAGAGATCAGATCACTCCAGTTCTTAGTTCCTTAGTTCTCGCCACTGGACTTCAGTAAAGTTCAGTGATTTTAATATTTCCTGCTAGTTTTGAAAGCTGTACACAATGTAGAGCTGCACGATTAATCATTAAAAGATCACAATCTCGATTCTACCCCACCCCCCACACAATCATAATTCAGCATTTATACAATTCTGCCAAACTCAATGATCTCCAACAAGCTGTCTCTGTGAGCTTGTGCACATTTTAGTACCTGAAAAAGGATTTTATTCTGAAGTGTGTGTGTGTTTACTGCGGTTTCAAACCAGAGGATGATACTCAGCAAACCACATACAGCAAACACATACAATTGAGGACAAAATTATCCCCCTACAAAATAATCATTTTGTTTGATAAGCATTTCAGAAGTGCTTTTCATCACAGCTAATATTTTTCCCTCAACAGTACATAATACTGTACCTTGGTTTAATTTTATTACGTTTAATAGGGTTTTTTTTTTCTTTACACATTACTTCTACATTACATTGTTTTATGCAAAGAGTAATATGTGTTATTATAATACTGTTTGACAACCTGACTTTCAAACCTCTGGGTCTCAGAATTGTGCAGCTCTAGCCCAATCTATCACCAAACTATATTTCTGATATTACAGAGAGGGACACACCAGATAGGTCACCAGGACCAGAGAATTAACTACCNCAATTATTCATCCGAGCAGAGAGGAAAGAGTGAAAAGACACTGATTCCTCTTAATGGCCGCTCTCATTGATGCCACAGATGCTTTAGATTTCTGGGAATGTTTCCCTCTTTTTAACCCCGTCACACAATGAGGCGACCTGTTTTCTCCACCATCGCCATTTCTCCTTTTCTTCTCATCCCACCCCGGGCACACTGAGCTCTCGCCTCCATCTCTCCGACAGCATCAGCCGTCTCTCAATTTATTCCACTCTTTCCATCCCTTTCCCCCCTTGATATCCCACCTACTCTCGGACGCATAAACAGAGGGGTCGCTCTGTTATTTTTGGGTGCAATGAGCGTTACTGTGTGAGAGGAGACTTTAAATAAACATCTGTGCCGCACGGACACAATAGAGCCTTTTGTGTGGAGACGTGGAGAGAGATGATGATGTTTTCAGTTCAACGACCAATGAGTGAACATTCAGACAGGTTAAAGAGTCCGTTCCCCTGAAAGACCACCACTCATCCCCACCGGCAAGAAAGAATAAAAAGTGACACAGAACCCAGTTACACAAACAATTGTACGCAGCTGAAAACTTTGACAAACGGCACTGATGGGAAATATGTATACGATTTTTGAAATGTGCAAGTTTAACCAACTTGTAGATTTAAAAAAAAATGTAAAAGATTATATATACTGTAATATATTTTTATATATTTTATTTTTGTTTTTTTTTTTTAATTCTTTTGAAACAAAAACCAATAATCTCTTTAAAAATTAGGAAAAAAAGGACAAACAATGACAGTTAGTCATTCAGCAAGTAAGTAAATGTAGCATTTTTGTTCCGCTTCAACAGTGAAA
>SOMO01000636.1:2526-16346 GCA_028128575.1 Paedocypris carbunculus
CTTTCTATTGTTTCTTCGCAGACTTACAGGAGTTGGCGGCTGGTGTAGTTGGGATGGAGGCGGCTCTGTTTGTGCCCTCAGGAACCATGAGTAACCTGATTGCAGGTGAGGATGCTGACTAAGGCCCTGGGCTCTTCATAAATCCCGTCTTCTCACGTCACTCGTTTAAAGTTGTTTTTCTTCTGACTCGGCCGGAAAGCTGCTTCAGGGTCTAAACACACAGATGTAAATGATACAGCAACAGATGCTCAGCACAAACACTGTTGTTTTCTAACTCTCTCCGTCTTGCTTTTGTTCTCTCTTTGTCCGTCTCTTTCTTCTTGTTTGTCTTTCTGTCTCTCTCTACGTGTCTCCATGTTTCATTTTCTCATACTCTGTCTTCTCTTTCCTCACTCTTCTCCATTCTCATGTTTTCCCCCTCAGTTATTCTTTTCCATCTATCTATCCATCCATCCACCCATCTGTTATCCATCCATCCATCGTTGTCTTTTCTGCATATCTGTTTTTATCTTTGTCTTTTATATTTATGTCCATTCATCTTTCCTAATTCCACTATGCTCCCTCATTTTTTGTTTTCCTGTCTCTCGTCTCCCATGCCCCCATTTGTTCTCTTTCAATGTCATTCTCTCTCTTTCTGTTTCTCTTTCCACCTTTTTCATTTCTCTCTACCATATCTCTATCCATCTGCCTTTCTTTTAGTTTCTTCATGTATGTGTTGTGTTGTTTCTCTCTTTCTGTCTCTATTGCTCACATTTTCTTTTCCCTTTCTCTCTCCCTCCTTTTATCTTTGTCTCTTTTTATCCTCCCTTCTGTCATCTCTCTGCCATTCTCGTCCTCTCTCTGTATACTGTGAATTATATATCTCCACAATTTGAATCACTCCTCCTTGTACACCCTTCTGTTTCTATCTCTCACCTTTTCTCTCATTTCTGTCATGTTATTGCTCCTCCTCAGTGATGGCGCACTGTCGAGAACGGGGTGATGAGATGATAGTTGGCGATCTCTCACACATTCATTTCTACGAGCAGGGATCAAGTGCTCAGGTACGTCATGAAAGCTCATTCCAGTTCCAGATCCTTCTGTTTTATTAATTTCCAAAACAGATGAACATCCACCTTCATATATGTTCTTGTTTATAATTTCCCCTGTGCTGGAGATATCGAACCCTGGTCTTTCTCTCCAGCTCGCAGGCGTCCATTCCACAACCCTCAGCACCCTCGCGGACGGAACCTTCGACCTGGACCAGCTGATCTCCAAGATCCGTCACGGTTACCCTGACCCACACTACCCACGGTCTCGCCTGGTGTGTGTGGAAAACACACACAATATTCAGGGTGGCCGCGTCCTCCCACTCTCCTTCCTACAGGAGGTCAGGTTCAGTGAGACACTGCTTCATTAAACGTGTGAGACTGAGGGTTTATTGAATGTAGAGCAGAACCTGGGGACCTTGAGGTGTTCTAAAAAAAACATTTTCATTTTTAAAAAGCCTAGGCTATATAAAGCACGCCACAAAAAAAGTCGGGCTTGTCGGGAAAAACAAGGCATATGACTCAGAGAAGGAGAAATAAGCAACCGGACGGGCTTTGCTAGAAAGTTGGATGCTGTTATAAAGAAGCTCAATCATGAGTTGGGTCAGAAGATCTCAAGACTAAGATCAGAAGCATAAAGTTGCTTGGGAAAAATATCCCTTGCAATAAGATAATGGGGGAATGTCACCTGAAGTTCAGTTTCAGTGATGAAATTCATCTAAAAATGACTGACGTCTCTGATTCGACCAACATCTCGTCAGTGTGTGTGTGTGTGTGTGTGTGTGGACTGCGTTCAGAATGCCACCTGTTGTGTTGGATTGTTTTTCTTTGCATCTTTGTCGGAATCATTTTGTCAATTGCGTCACGGTTACTGATATATACACACACACCCAAATTAGTGCTGTTAATCAGATTCATTTCTTTAAACTAGGTAATCACACTTCCGCATCCAAATTAATCACGGTTAATTGTGTTAAAACGGTTAAAAACAGGTAGGAAAATTAAAATTAAAATTGGCCATCTCTTCGGCTCACCGCTGACTCCTGCTGGGCGAGCGCTTGATTGTGACCAAACGCAATACTTCCGGGACGTTTAATCTAAGCCAATCATCACATTTTGAGTCGCACCACGTTCACAGACACCAATCACCACGAACACACCAGATGGAAAAACAATACACACTCTGTGCACGGACAACCCTTGATTTGGTGACCACAATTATAGTAACGCAGCATTTTTGTCAGTAACAAGTAATTGCGTTAGTAATTAGTTAGTTATAAATAAACAGCATTTATTTATAACTCTGTTATTCACTGATTGTGTCAAATATGAACATGTGTTATTAAATACGTATAGTTTAGTAGTTTTGTTCAATTTGCAATATATTGTCTATGTTTATTAAACAACAAACTTGCAATAAACCATCAAGAGCCTCAAAATTAACTGTTGGTTTGAAAGACATATCTCTAATAAAACAGGCATGTCAATTAAACCATCAATGACATAAAAAAATATTTTCATGCTTATGGATTCGAAAAAAAGGCAAGTATTGTAGAAACAATTCAGCTTAATTTTTAAAACGAATCACACGTGTTAACGCGTTAATTTTGACAGCTCTAACATAAATAAATATATATACACAATTGACTGGGGTATTGAACTTTTTTTAATGGCCGTCACCTTGTCTTCTTTCAGTGAGTGTGTGTTGTTGTCCTCCTCAGCTCCGCTCTGTGGCTGATGGCTTTGGTCTGGCTGTTCATATGGATGGAGCGCGAGTGATGAACGCAGCCACGGCTCTCGGCCTCCGTCCCTCCGCTATTCTGCATCACTGTCACTCCGTCAGCGTTTGCCTGTCCAAAGTTAGTGCTCAAATTCATTATTCTGTTCAATAATCAATCATTTTATTATAACTATTGAGGACATCTATCTTTCTACATCTATCCATCTACCTGCCTGTCTATCTATATATGTCTGTCTGCCTGCCTGTCAAGCTATCTATTCGTATCTCTGTCTATCTATATATGTCTGTCTGCCTGCCTGTCTCTCTCTGTCTATCTACATCTGTCTGTCAAGCTATCTATTCGTCTCTCTGTCTATCTATATATGTCTGTCTGCCTGTCTCTCTCTGTCTATCTACATCTGTCTGTCTACCTGCCTGTCAAGCTATCTATTTGTCTTTCTGTCTATCTATATCTATCTGCATCTGTCTATCTATCTACATCTGTCTGCTTGTCTATCTATTTATCTATCTCTTTGTCTATCTACATCTGCCTGCCTGTCAACCCATCTGTTTGTCTATCTACATCTGTCTGTCAAGCTATCTCTCTGTCTGTCTATCTTTCTTTCTTGATCTACATCTGCCTGTCTGTCAGTCTATCAGTCTGTCTATCTAGCCATGCATTTGGTCTGTCTATCTATCTGTCTACCTTTCTTTCTGCCTACCCATCCATCAACCTATTGTCCATCTATCCATCCATCCACACAGTGGAGCTTGCATCTTCACAACAGCTTTAAGAAGAGAGAGAAACACTATAAATAAACAACCTTGTTAAAGTCAGACGTACCTGCGTCATCACCTGCAGACCAGTCATTTCATCTACCTCATAATCAGTCTTTTTATTCATGAAGTGTAATCTTGTCAAATCCGTGACAAGTCACCTCCCCTGGTCTTTATCGGAGGATTCCAGAGTCTTCAGCCTTCAGCTCGCACTGTCAAGACGAGTCCAATATCCCTCACACTCCCGGAACAATCCTCAGCGTCGACAAGAGCATTTGCATTTTAATTACGAAGCGCGTTTGCACCTCGTACCAACCTGGCAACCCTCTCCCTCCGAGTCTTGAAGCCCCCTCAAGGCCTGATGGAGTCTTTGGGTTTAAAGAACATAGATGTGGTTTTGGCAGGGTCTGGGCGCACCGGTGGGCTCCATTCTGGCGGGGTCGAGGGACTTCATCCAGAGGGCAGTACGTGCTCGCAAGGCTCTTGGAGGTGGGATGCGCCAGTCGGGAATCTTAGCGGCGGCGGGTAAGATCGCCCTGTCGGACATGATCGGCAGGCTAGAGGAAGACCATCGGAACGCCAGAAGGTTTGCTCAAGGTGAGAGAATCCCGACTCTAATCTGCTTTAATCACGGTACTTAACATCTAAAAACCGTGGATTTCCTGGCATGTGGAAATGTGGATTTCCACATGCCAAGGCCAAAGGTGCCAATCCCAGATTAAGACTGGGCAGGTTGGGCCTCGGAAGTCTGCGTACTTATCGGAGTCTTATCATGCGTACTTAAGCATGACCAGTTCAAGAAACCAATGCTGCAAATCTTCTCAAAGTTGAAAGCGGCATTTGAAAAACCGTATTTACGTGACTATAACCGTGCATGCACCGGCTACAAACGAGTCCAATGTGTCATCGCAGAAAAAGTCGAAACAGACAAAAATTAAGAACACGGGCAAGGAGTAAAAAAAATCCAAGGAACGGACACAATCAAAACGCTTGGTCGCTGCACAGGGGATAATATTCCTTCACTATGGCATCGGATAAACAGAGCTTGAACAGTTGCTCTGTGCATGTACAGAGTCTGACTATAGATCAAAGGATCTTGGGAAATGAAGTCCTGACCAATAAAATTGACTTTTTGTTATCTAAAGTTTGTAAAGTAAAGTGATATCAAAATGGTATGAGTCACAAGTTAGGTTTGTTAAATAAAACACGTTAATAAAACATTGTTTTAATTTTATGCCTGAAAAATCAGGGGAGTGCTTATATTTGCGTAAATATTTGGGAGAATTGTGAAGCAATCCAAGAACGATTGGATGTGTTTGCTGGGACTAAGTCTGTTGAATCATGTCGGGCGTCTTCAACAACAAACACGTGAAGCTTCTAAACCTGCGAGATGGATCATGAACCTAGAATTTTAGGAGAAAATTAACACATTTAACCGCTATACATGAAAACATCCTCACAAGTGCTTTGTTTGGCTCAACCTTGTTGCAAAGGTCATAGGTTTGAATCCCAAGAGCTTTTTTTGTAACAATTTTTTGTAATAGTTGAATTATAACTGGGGGTGAAATCATTGATCATAAATATGATGCCTTATGTTTTTCTGAGAGCCTGATGTTTCCAAGTCATGGGTTCGATTCCCAGGGAAAGAATAACATTTGGATGTAGAGATGTAGTGTAAGATATTTTGGCCCATGTCAAGCAGAGATGTTCAGTTTAATCCTAATATTTTACTGCACCGTACGTGACAATTTATTTCTTCTAGTAGGGTTATACAGTCTTAGTCTTGAGTTTAACTCGTTTATCAGCAGCGCACAGTGAAACTCTTCTGGCTGTGTCCCAGAATTAATTCCCATTCTCTTCTGACTTTTTCCTACACAATGCAACATGTTTCTTTTATAGTCTGTGCTATTCTCTCCGACCTTGGCTGTCAGAAAATGGCATGGCGTAGAAAAAAAAGAAAAGAGGTATATTTCTGAATAGAGCTTTCTGTCTGAGCCGAGTTTGGCAAAGAACATGGAGCGAAAAAGAGGTTTGAAGAGGAACAGCTCGGACTATTTTACTGGGAAACTGAAAAGCCATTGGATTCGAAACCAATGAATGCAAGACAATGAGCGTCTGCTAACTTCTCGTACAAAAGCGTCTATACTTTGAGAATTCTGAGAAGGTTTTCGTCTCGTTTCTCGCAGCGCTGGTGAACTGTGAGCCTCAGTTGTACCAGGTGGATCTGGCTGCCGTGGAAACCAACATCCTGAGGTTTCGTCTTCGGGACCACTGGATGGACCCGACTCAGTTCTGCGAGCGCATGGCTGGGGTGGATGAAGAGGAGATGAAGGTTCTGGGGCAGGGGGTCCGGGTGCTGATGTTCCCACACGTGGGTGGCACGGTCAGAGCTGTGTGGCATCTGGGGGTCAGCGAGGAGGACACTGAGCTCGCCATCCAGAAGGCCCGGTTTGTGGCACAGCAATGTGGACGCAAGTCTTGAAGCACCGTGTGAAACCACACAAAACTCTCACTACACTCCATGATACACAAGAAGAACACACAAGAAGAAACCAGAGATGTATGGAATCCTAATGTTCNCACGTGGGTGGCACGGTCAGAGCTGTGTGGCATCTGGGGGTCAGCGAGGAGGACACTGAGCTCGCCATCCAGAAGGCCCGGTTTGTGGCACAGCAATGTGGACGCAAGTCTTGAAGCACCGTGTGAAACCACACAAAACTCTCACTACACTCCATGATACACAAGAAGAACACACAAGAAGAAACCAGAGATGTATGGAATCCTAATGTTCAGAAATTAAAGTACAAACAATTGAGCAGTCGAGCTTCATATTTATGTTTGTTTTTTTATTTTTCATTTGCTATCTTCACATTTTTGTTTTACGTTTGCTAAAATTTTTTTACGTTTCCGTGTTTCTGGTTTTTGTGCTAGGGCGACACTTACTCTGATTGGATGGTGAGAATGTGATTGGCAGCTCCTCTTGACCAGGAAGTGGAAGATAATTTAGTGAACAATATTCTGATGTAGTTTTTGTTATATAATAAATTGACACATAAAGTGTTGTTTTTGCACAGTTCATTAATTAAAAAAAATCTTTTGGTGGCAAGACATCAGACTTCTTCAGAATAATAGTAAGCATCTTTGTCTCTACACATCAACAATATTATGAAACTGTGAAGAGAGGAGACTTATTGTTTTGACGTATGGACCTGTTTTAAAATATCTCTTATAATTCCATGTTAACTCTAATTTAACAAAATTCAGTATGCGCGCACATAAAAACCGCAGTAGTTTTCTTTCTGGACATGAATGTCCGGAACTCATCGCTACAAAGAGACAGAAACTCGACAATGAAGATGTTCCGTCTTTCTGTCACATTCTCACCAGCCAATCAGAACAAGGGCCGCCCCCACGTGAAACCAGTGCCAAAACACGAAACTCAAAAAACTGAAATGCAAATAAAATGTAAAACAAAAAAAAACGTTTTCAACGAAAATGTGAAGATTGCAATCGAAAAAAAAAAAAAAAACATTTATTTTATCGATGGGTGAAAATTTAAAAGTGGAGGTAAAGTTTTTAAATTTGCTAATAAAATGTATATCCACAAAAAGCAAAGAAAAACGGATGTATTTTTATACATTCATGTTTGTAGTTTCATTGATATCACTTAAATAAAACGAATAAAGTGATTCAGTTCAACAATACAGCACCATTTTCTGTTGTCTTTGTTGGTAAAACAATGGATTGAGTTGTGAATTAATGAAATCAGCAAAAATAAATAATTAATTAGTCTAAAATCTGACCTGTTATCCCCCTCGAGCCGTTTGGATGGTTCGTTCGGAATGATCGACTCACAAGCGAATGAAATCTCACAGGATTAAATCATTAATGCAGAGCCCAAGATGAAGTTTATTTTTCCGCGTTTCGTTGCTTTCAGAAGAGACTTTGGATGAGACACAGACAGATCGTCGTGATGACAAACATTAGCTGTGGTGAATTTCAATGAGATGAGAAGCTCAGAGCCGCTTCAGGCCAAATATATATATTGTCCTCCGAAAAATATGAGTGTCTTGCTTTTATCTACACAAAACAAGAAGCGTTGGCTGCTTTAGATTACAGATATTCCATCTATTAATTGTTTACATAAATGCATGAATCTTATAAGGCCAAAATGCAAAAATGTCCGATATGTGTGAAGTTACGGAGCAATAGTCTGGACACCATTGGAAAGAATTTGCAAGTATATATTTAATGTGATTAAATATATAAATATAAATATATACACTGTCAAAATTCCAAGGCCAGTGCAAATATAGTGTATGCTTTGCTTCAAATTGATCTCGCTTTTGGACTCGAGAGTTGCCACTTTCTGCATGCAAATTTCAATTTTATCGTATTTACACAAATATAAGCAATTTTTTTCCCCAATTTTAGAAGTTTAAAATCTGGGGAGTGTGGTACTTGTATGTGCATATTTAAAATATGCATGTAAATATAAGTAGCCCTTTTTTCCACTTTTCAAGTCAGGAGCAATCACAAATAGACAAGAAATAAAAATAAAACCAAAGGAAATGCAATAACATGGTGAACATTGTCTGTCTGTGACCTACCGTGGACATCGTCAAAACCAGAAAAAACGGCCATATATGGATATGGCAAGTAGAATTATAGCACCCCCAACAGGACATATACACTATTACAATATTTACAATATTTAACGTTACTATTTTTATCTATTATTCAAGTAAAAGAGTCACATGTTAGGTTACAAGAAGAATTTTATGAGTATTTAGCCAGAATTTTAGGTTCCTGGAAAGTCTGAACAGAAAGAAAGTATGGAGGTGCTAATTTTCGGCAATTAATGGAATAGGGGTGCTTATATTCGTGTAAATACAGTAATCCATGAGCTCAATTCCATGATCAGCATCAGTGAAGCGACGGACCATTTTAGACGGACCATTTGTATTAAATTTTTAAATCTGAGTACAGGGTTTATATTTAAAACTATGCCTAAACACAATCAAAATGAAACATTACCATTTTGGGGAAAGTTTTGTGGTACGGGTGGAAAAAAAGGACAGTAGAAATTCTTAACTTTATATTATATCAACATTTTTATTCTAACTTTATTTAGAGTAAGAAGTCTGCTATTCATCATTTTTGAAATTCAAGCATTTTCAAGGATTTCAAGCACCCGTAAGAAAACGTATTTCGTCGGATTCACCTACATTGCGAATTTCAAATTTAGGAATTTCAAAAATAGGGATTTTAGCTGGCAACCATTTTTTAACCATCAAAAATGGTTGCCAGCTACGGGATGTGTGTTTTTCGGGGTGGATTATTATAGATTTCCTCCTTCAGAACTTGATCATCGTGCTGTGAGTGCCACCACATCACCCAGAGATGCGAGCAAGACAAAACCATCGCTTAGTTTGAGAAGAAACCGATTGAAACCAGCGTTTGATGCAGTAGCTGTGAAAAGTTTAAAATGGCATCATGCTGCACAAGAACATTCACTACAGAGTGGCATTTGAAACATATCATGTTTATATTTTGCTTTCATTATTTGTAGAAATAATATCGGAGAAAAAGACCCTTTTCATCAACTTCTTCGATCTCCATTCATGCTTGAAAATGAGTGTGAATGATGTTGGTTTCCTCTGCGTGTCACACTCTAAAAGTGTTAAAGCAGACACCTAATTCTGACTCTTATCCTGCAAAGAAAAGATGAAAAGCCCACCACGGGAGTCTGGTTTGAGTCGTGTCAGACGTGCGTTGACATTCATGATTGCAGTGTGCCAGAAGCAGCGGTTACTTTAGTCCGATTTAGCTAATGTTTTGGTGATTGATCAATCTGTTGCCTGTCACTTCACGTCTCGAGTTCAAGACACAAGCTAGAGAAGTCCATCAACGTGTTCTACAGGTCTGCGTTTCCGAGCATCGCAACTACAGGTTCCACCGCTCAACCTGTTAGAGATCTGGATGACCCACAGATCTACAAGATCTTTGGATATACACGTGCCACTGCTAAACACACAAATCTTTAACTTCTAGAGCTTTCAACAGGATTGCATATTCCAGAGATCTGCCGGTTCTATTGATCTACTTTTTCTACAGATCTAAAGGTTCTACTGGACCACATATTCCACAGATCTATACGTTTTATCGATTTATATAACCCTATATCTACTGGATCCACAGCTTCATTTGTTTCAGAGATCTATAGGTTCTACATATTCTACTGAGAAACATGTTCCACAGATCAGCAGATTTTACTGAGCAACTTATTCCACAGATCTATACGTTTTATCGATTTATATAACCCTAAATCTACTGGTCTCTACAGCTTTACTTGTTTCAGAGATCTATAGGATCTACAGGTTCTACTGAGCAACATGTTCCACAGACCCGCAGGTTTTACTGAGCAACATATTCCACAGTTCTATGTTCAATTGATTTATAGAACCATAAATCTACCGGATCTACAGACAGAGATGCCTTTATTGTCATTACAACATTACATTGCGACGGAATTTGAGAGAGCGTTGCGGCAAACATATGCAGACACACAAGGTCACATTTGACTACGTTACGCACAGGAGAACGTGCACTAGAAACGTTCCTCTTGAGAAACATGAAGGTCGGGGTTATAGATAGAATTCAAAGCCAATAAAAACCATTTCGGATTCAAGGTTGATTTCTGAATCATAATCAATGATGACAGTGACTGAGAACAATCATTCCTGAAGTGTGGACAGCTCCTTTAGTCCCACAGAAAAGTTCAACCATTGGAGCCGTCTGTTCTCTGTCCTTCCTCAGTGTGGTCTGAGATGTTACTGTTCAGTCCCTCAAGCCGAGCCAACCACTGATGTCATCAGGTTCTACTGAGCAACATGTCGGTTCCATTGATTGACTTTTTCCACAGATCTCAAAGTTCTACTGAGCATCATAGTTTGTATTGAGCAACATGTTCTACATATCCCCAGGTTCTACTGAGCAACATGTTCCACAGATCGACAGGTTCTACTGAGCAACATGTTCCACAGCTCTTCATGTCTACCTTGTGGATGAATGCTTTGATAAAGGAGGACATGTTTATCCTGCTGAAGTGGATGTGACCGAAATGAAAAGATACAAAAGGAAAGCTCTTTCAACTGTTGAGAGGTTTGGAAGTACAGTACCTTCGTTTTTTTAAAGTTCATCTTGTTTTGTTCTGAACAGAAAGAAAAAAACACTTTCCCCAAAACACCAACACGTTGTAAAAAAGTGCTGGAAATAAAAATGGCATCAACATTTTTTCTTNAGTTTTTTTTCTTGTTTTTTTTTAGACTTTAATTTTGCAGTTTATCCTGAAAATTGCACGTGAAACCAACAAAGGACAGAAGATCTTGTGCGAATGAGATTTATTCAGCTTTAGAAACAGAGCAAAGATTGATTGTGTATAAACTAATTCCCAACAGATCACGACAACAACATTAGCGATCCACCTCGACTGGACAAACATCAAGAATTACAAATGAACCAGAGAATGGGAAAATCACATCCTGAGGCCTAAAACAAGATGAAGAGCATCGACATTTACACATTCAGGACCACAGTTGTCTTCCGCTTAATTTTTGTGATTCTGGAATGATCCGTTAACACATTTAAAATCACAAAAAGAGTGTGTGTCTTTAAGAACGACACAAACAAATCTGATTTACAAATACAGTCTTGCAGGCATTTTCCTTATAAACAGCATATATTTATAGCGTCCGCAGGCGGATTGGCGTAAAAACACACTTCCCTTCACATCACACAGATTATATTGTACAAAAACAAATTGGCTGAAAACCGAAAGAGCAGCAAACATAGGAAAGCAGGAAGATAATGGATAATACATAATAGAGATGCAAACCCGGGACATTTTCCATCCAATACAAAAGCAATTGCGGACAAAAGAAAGGAGAGTGTACGGCCAAACACGTCTGCGGACTTCTGAAATCATCGGCAGAGTAAAATAATAGCAGACGGGCTCAGGAACGGAAATAAATGGCCACTAAGACACAACATAATTGAACACGATCTGTAAACAATACTCTGACATTTCCAAGATTCGACAAAAGCCAAAAGGGCCAGTTCATTTTACGAAAACATCAAATCTCTTCCGCCTTCAAGTTTTGTGCTTCTTCTATATTGGAGCCACAGTCTCTTCGTACTGGTTTATCGGCACTAACCTTGCGGCCAGCAGCAGGAGAAGGCCGGTGGTGACCTCCAGAAGAACGGAGAGCCAGGCCAGGCCCATGGACCAGCCGAAGGACGTGTGCACCTCGGCCATCTCCTCCGGGCCCATCCGCTTTTCGGTTTCCTCCAGGGCCGTCTGGGAATACCTGATGTACAGACTCACCCCAGAGAGCGTGAGGAGACCTGCACATACACATGCACCGGCACGTATGAGCGCACGCAATTAAGCCTCATTTACACAGCCTCGTGATGTTCAAATTTGGTGACAGGACGTTCTCCACGTCGCTTGTGCTCTGCAGACAGATGGATGCTCTGAACCGAGTCTTCTGATCATCTTGTGTGTGTGTGTGTGTGTGTGTGTGTGTGTGTGTGCGAAGAATGATGCCAAGGTTTTGGCCGCAGGATTGAGAAGTTTGCTATTCTGTTTTATGAGGAACTTTTGGTTGCCTGGACTTGTGTTTGAGGTCAAAGGACACGCCATGAGGGGAAAGCAAGGAAGGAAAAGGGAGATAATGATGTTTATATATCTATATATATATATTTATAGAGAGAGAGAGAGAGGGAGGGGGAGAAAGAGGGAGATAGAGACAGAGATGGTGAGAGGGCGAGAGAGGGAGATGTGAGAGAGGGATAGAGAGAGAGTGAGAGAGAGAAAGTGAGACATGGAGATGGTGAGAGAAATGGAGAGAGTGAAAGAGAGAGAGGTAGAGAAAGAAAGAGAGAGAATATAATGACAAACCGAGACAAACCGATGGAGAAAGTGTTCGAGAGAGGGAACCAAAAAAAAGGGAAATAAATAGAGAAAAAGAAAAACATGCGTGTGTATGGTGGATGAGGTTTAGTAAATGAAAAAAAAAAAGTTGTCAAAACTGCCTTGTTGTGTGTTTCTCAGATTAAACAGTCATTATTAGCCGACACTCATTACAGTGGAACATGCTGAAGTGGATTTGCTGCCGCTAAAACACTTTTAATTAAAATCTGACAACTTCAGAATGCATTTTCTCATCAGCCTCAACGTGCACATAAAAATAAATGACAATAAAAACAGAGAGAGATAGAGAGCGCATTGGAGGAAGAGAGTTAGAGTGATGGAAACATGGAAAAGATGGAGAAAGTGATAGACTGAGATACTTTGTGTGAAAGAGATGGAGTAAAAGTGAGTCAGAGGGTGGGAGAATTAATAAGTTAGAGAAAGGAGAGAGCA
This sequence comes from Paedocypris carbunculus, assembly GCA_028128575.1. NCBI lineage: Eukaryota > Metazoa > Chordata > Actinopteri > Cypriniformes > Paedocypris > Paedocypris carbunculus. The sequence goes on from SOMO01000636.1 coordinate 15,479, forward strand.
TTAGAGAAAGAGAGTAGTAGAGAGAGTGAGCGAAAGAGAGAGCAAGATAGAGAGAGAGAGAGAGAAAGAGAGAACAAGATAGAGAGCGAGCAAGTGAGAGAAAGAGCAAGAGAGAGAGTGAGCAAAAGAGAGAGAGAGCAAGATAGAGAGATAAATAGAGAGAGATAGAGTGAGCAAAAGAAAGAGAGCAAAATAGAGAGAGAGATAAATAGAGAGAGAGAGAGAGAGAGAGAGAGAGAGAGAGAGGGGAGTGAGCGAGATGGAGGAAGGGACGGAGAGAGCGAGAGAGAGAGAGGAGTGAGTGAGAGTGAGGAAGGAACGGAGAGTGAGAGAGAGAAATAGAGAAAGAGAGAGAGAGAGCAGCAGCTTCCTTCAAAAATCACAAGCTCTTATTGATGCAGTAGTTTAAATGAATGGAAATGAAGAACATCAGATGATGTTCCCAGATGATGAACGCTCCTTCAAAAACAGACCTGTGCGCCTCACTCACCACACGTCTAAGTGATAGTGATGACACGTCTGATGATGACTAAGTCTGGAGAGGATAAATATGTCTGCATCTGTTACGGCAGAGCAAACGCTGCTTCAGTTAAAATAGATGTGTTGAATTTAACACAGCGCACATTCTCACTCATGAACTTCTTCAGACATCTTTATTCTTCACGGCTCCTATCAAGAGACATTCAACTGGATGGATTATTTTTTCCAAGGCGTGTGCTGCTCTTAGAACTACGTGATAAACACAACGACTTGCCTCAATCATTGGCGTCAAAACTGGTCACATGCTCTTCAGCTCCTTTATTGATGTTGAGTTAAGACTTTTCCAAACCAAGCAGAATAACAGAAATTGAGACATTATAAAAGATAA
>SOMO01000636.1:21049-31129 GCA_028128575.1 Paedocypris carbunculus
GTGATTAAGCTCTGATGCTTAAATAAATACTCTGAAAGTAGAATAAATGTGTTAAAGTTGTCCATGGGATACAGAAAATTAAAAATAAACACAAACAAGAGAAAATCGTCCGGCAAGAAGCATCTTCATTCCTCGCCCATCGCCGTCTTAATGATCTCGGCTCTCTTGCGCACCGCTGCCGCTTCAAACTCTTCGATTGCTTTGCCACAAGACTTTTTCTGAAAGAGAGACAGTTTCTGGCTTGATTCAGGCTCTGAGCAAGTGTGAAGTACCACGCTAGAAAACCACACTTCAACTACTGAGACAGAAAAGAAAGATGATGAGGGGAATTCAACACCACAAAGAAGTAAAAACGGTTAAATTACAGTGTATTGTTTTCTTACTAATATCATAAATATTTTTAAATCTTATATTTAAATACGATACTGTATATATAAACACATCAATCGGTAGAATTTAACATTTTTATATGTGAGCAAAAACTCTGGAGCTGGAGAAGTGGCTGNGTCTGATCACAAGCTCCACGTGACGAAGGCTTAATTATTCACTCACAATATAAAACTTCTGTTTCTCTTTCTGCAGCTTCAGGAACTCCTCCACAGTCAGAGACTCCAGAGGCTTTTTCAGCAAGATAAAGTCGCATTTGGGCGAGTGCTTCTTATGTTCGCTCCTAAAAAGACACACAAAAAAATAGAAAACGTCTGGCGTCAGCAATAACACAGTCAGATGGAAAAATTATTTTTGTGAATCGGCAGTTGCATTGCTAGCAATTCTACTATATACAGTTTGAGGGCCCTAAATTCGAATTAGAATAATTCCTAAAATTATTAGAATAATTCTACTCCATTCAGAAACAGACAAAACTGAAACATGATGCCAAATTGGGTGCAAGACGAAAACCTGCCAATAGGAGTCAGGGGGAGGGGCTACTGCACAGTGGGTGGTGGCTAAACGTGCAGTGACATCATTCACGATAGAACAAAGTTATTATTTATAACTTTTCTTTTTCAAAGAATTGAGGTCAACAGAGAAGGAATTTTCCGTGATCGCCCTACTAGTAATTTAATAGCAAACAGTACAATAGTACATTTTCAGTTATTGAAGTTTAGTTAAATTGTGTATCAGGCTTGCATTAACTCAGCTGAGCCTGACTGAAAGGTTTCATTACGAACTTGATCTGCATTTATATTTGAGTTTTGTCCCATTCAATGCAAAACGGAAGAACATTCTGGGCAAAAGTCAAGTAATTGCGAATTGTCCTCGCAGTTACGTTTGCCGTGTGCGTGTTTGTGTGCCAGCTTTAAAACACCAGCGTATAAGCTTTCGCATTCTGATGGAAAGAGACAGACAAAAACCCGACAGAAAAACTAAATTATTAAGCGTGTTGTATTGACTCGGGTCTAGTGAATACAAGCGTGTTGTATTCAGTCTGAGGTCCGGAAAAGTAACGGTCAAATTCCAAATTCTGAACCGCAATGTGAATGGCGCGTCATCAGTATTTCATAAATATGAGGTTTGTAAGACCCAAAACATCTTTAAATAGACATAAATCTGTTCACCTCTCTATAAGAGATCATTTGACTTCCCCCATCCCGTTTAATGCTGAAACAATCGAATAAAATTTGGATTTGAAAATATTTGTTCATCAAAAAATAATCTGGGAAAGATCATACATTGTGAATTGTCGGTGCTATCAATGAAATGAATTTGGCCTTTTACTATTTATAGTACTATTTCAATTCGTCTGGCAGCGGTGGACTCAGAACATAGTCGTTGCCTTATTTTCTAGATTATTTCATCTGATCGAGTACCTTCAAACCGAGCAGTCACCACTACACTCACACACACTTCTATTTCAGCCTCAGAGAAAGGTTTCTTGTGATTTCCCAGGACCCATGGGAGGCTTCCGTCGTCCACTTCAGTTGAGTGTGTGGCTGGTCTAGCTTGTACACTGCTGGTCACTTCATGGGATGATTTCAGTTGGTTTATTTTCGTGGTTATCTCTTATCTCTGTGTTCGGGGGGGTCATTTTGTTAACCTCCTAGATAAATTATATCTGTTTTTAAAGACGTGACGTGTGCGTTCTCCATTGAAAACTCATTTGAATTATGATCACAAGAGTAGGATGTTGGATTTGGCGTAGCAAATTTAACCCTGCCGGGATCCGGATGGCCTGTACTGTATGTGTACATACATTAGTGATGCACAATTAATCGTTACATTTTTAACGATAAACGCTAAAGTTTTAGTACCTGAAAAAGGATTTTATTCTGAAGTGTGTGTGTTTACTGCGGTTTCAAATCAGAAGACGACACTCAATAAACCTTATACAGCAAACATCTACAGTTAAGGACTAAGCTACTAAATGATCATTGTTTGAAAAGTATTTTTATATAGTGCTTTAAAACAGAGCTTATACATTTGTCCTCAACTGTACATAATACTGTAATTTGGAATGTTTATTTTTATTACGTTTAATGGTGATTTTTTTTCAATCACAACATTACTTTTACATTGCATTATATTTTTCATTCCGTTTATTTAATGATAAAGTAAAGAGTGATGTGTTATTAACCTGATTTTCAGGGTTAAATATTTAAAAAAATAATTGTGATCTTTATTCCAAGCAAAAAAAAAATTGTGATTCTCATTTTATCCAGAATCGTGCAGCTCTAACGTACATGTATGGTAATAATATTTGTAATATGTACAAATAGACACTGTTTTCAGCATGAGGTAGTGTGTGTGTGTGTGTGTGTGTGTGTGTGTTCGAATCCCCCCCTACCACTGGTTCTGCAACTAAGTGTCCTTGGGCAAGACACTGAACCCCACTTGCACCCCAGCTTAGGCTGCCCACTGCTCCGGGTTTGTGTGTTCACTTCACTGTGTGTATGTGCACTTTCACGGATGGGTTAAAAGCAGAGCACCAATTCAGTATGGTCCCTCATAGCCATATTGCCATCACCTCACTCTCCTTCCTTCCTGTGTGTGTATATGTGTTCATGTATGTTTACATTTCCCTTCTGTCTTATTTCACTGTGATATTGGCATCTTAATTTTGTAATGAATATAAAAGTGATCGTATCTTGTCAAGCTGCTTTCGAGGGCCCCCAAATTTCTCAGGGGACCCCAGTATCATCCTTGGAACTTCGATCAGAAATGTTCGTGACGTGTGTGGAAGATGATAAGTGGAGGATGAGATGATAAGATAGACTCACACAGGATCGTCTTCTGGTTCCCATCCCTCCAGCTCCTTCAGACAGAAGAAACACTGCGCTATGTCGGGGCTGTTGTCGGACGGAGTGTGTATGAAGCCAGCTTTCGCCATCTAAACCGGATTCGACATGCAAGAAAATACGTTAAAGCACGAAACACGAAATTTTCCGAGAGTGCAACTCACGTTTTCCGGAGTGCAAATGCAGCTTTCTTCAAACGGCCAACCGACGAACGTCAGCAGTCTGTTCTCGTACATGAACATTTTAAGTTGATCGTCACTATGATCCATAATAAAATCACACAACTAGCGAGGGATTTCAACGGAGAAATGACACGAAGAGTGTTTTCCGTCGATGCTTCCGGATACCGATTTGAATGTTGAGCGCAAGCTGTGATTGGCTAGGGGATTTTGCGCATGCGCAGACGGGGACAGAGCAATCGCTGTATAACGGTCATAGAGCTTCAAGTAAATATTTATTTTGTATGCATGTACCAAACATTTCANGAGAGACAGACAGACGGACAGATGGATGGATGGATGGATGGATATATAGATAGATAGATAGATAGATAGATAGATAGACAGACAGACAGACAGACAGACAGATAGATAGATAGATAGAAAGATAGATAGATAGATAGATGGTAAAAATAAAATGTGCAATTCCAAGTATTCCATAGTGCAATTTTGAGTGACAAAGATGTGTCACTGCATTACAGAGTTAAAGAGTCTTAACGTCGATAGACACATGCGGTAATGACGGATGAGGACGGTAATGACGAAGAGCGAACAGTCTGGAATTCACGAATAAAGTCGGGATCCGGATAAAGCCTGGAATGGGAGAGCAGGAGGAAAGCAGCTTCAGATGTTTGGGTTTCGGAGGATGGGACATCACAGCGCTGCACGGGGGTTTCATTTCTGCAGCCCGTTACACTTTATTTTCCAATTTCACGTCTGACTTTGCTTTAGTTTTGCACCAGAGAAAGACGAAGAGAGGCCAGCTGGGGCAGGACACTCTATCTCCTCTGTTGATCATTCCTCATCCACGGCATTGTGATTACAGAGCTCAATCCTCAACGCTTGCGAATGACCTCACTCCCATCACCGAAAGCTCCTCTCAATTTACCAACCCATTTCTGTTGTGGAATGTAACAGTAGCCATCGACACGGGACGACAGAGAGAGAGGGAGAGAGAGAGAGAGAGAGAGAGANATTTTAAACAAACCAAAAAAAAGCATTCAATTTTATATTACAAACACTGCAGTCTGTAACTCCAAGCATGAAGTAATCTTCATTTGAGCTTACAGAAATGGAAGAACATGATAAGATAAGATAAACAGGAAAGACAAGGTGGATTAAAAAAGGGGGAACATTCTAAATATAAGAACATTTGTAGCTTTAATCACCAATGTAATTTTTTACAACAACCTTTTGAAAAGATCTCAAAGTTTCTTACTATACCCAAGTGTTTATACTGCACTATTACTGTGAGCTTAAAGTTTACGTTCNGAGCTTACAGAAATGGAAGAACATGATAAGATAAGATAAACAGGAAAGACAAGGTGGATTAAAAAAGGGGGAACATTCTAAATATAAGAACATTTGTAGCTTTAATCACCAATGTAATTTTTTACAACAACCTTTTGAAAAGATCTCAAAGTTTCTTACTATACCCAAGTGTTTATACTGCACTATTACTGTGAGCTTAAAGTTTACGTTCCTTATTGAATTAGTCTGACTTGGAAAATGGTCCATGGATGGTACAAACACGAGTGTGTAATACTGATTCTATTAAAACACTAATAGATGGGAAAAGAGAAAATCACAATTAAACAGTATCCATACGATTCTCCACAGTAATTCCCAGCAATCAACAAGCACGAGTCAGTTCTCTGAATGTCCACACGGTGTCAGTATTCCCAGAGGGAAGAGCTGTCTGGGGAATCTCCGTCTCCTTTCAGATTACCACCTTGGTCTCCCCGTAGATATTTGCCGTTTTTCCCTCTTATTGCTATTCGTCCTTGCTCCAGGAACTCGAAGCAGAACTCTTCCGGCGTGTCTCCATCAGAGCAGACCAAACCATTGCTGGACACGTACCAGAACTTTCCTCCAGTGCCTGTGAAACGTAACAGTATTGAAACACGCGTGTTCATGGTCCCTAAATAAATCTCTTTAACTACCAATAAGCATCTTAAGGCAATTTTGTTTAAGTGATTGCCACTGGCTCAGTTTCTAGTCCAGATGTGTTTTTTTTTTTTGCAACCTTTTTAACTGAGTAAACGTCAAAGCAAAGTAACCAGGTTAAAGGTCACCAAAGGTCAAAGCAGAGTAACCATATTAAAGGTCACTAAAGGTCAAAGCAGAGTATACCATATTAAAGGTCACTAAAGATCAAAGCGGAGTAACCATATTAAAGGTCACTAAAGGTCAAAGCAGAGTATACCATATTAAAGGTCACCAAAGATCAAAGCGGAGTAACCATATTAAAGGTCACTAAAGGTCAAAGCAGAGTATACCATATTAAAGGTCACCAAAGATCAAAGTGGAGTAACCATATTAAAAGTCAATAAAGGTCAAAGCAGAGTATACCATATTAAAGGTCACCAAAGATCAAAGTGGAGTAACCATATTAAAAGTCAATAAAGATCAAAGCAGAGTAACCATTTTAAAGGTCACCAAAGGTCAAAGCAGAGTATACCATATTAAAGGTCACTAAAGGTCAAAGCGGAGTAATCATATTAAAGGTCAACAAAGGTCAAAGCAGAGTAACCATTTTAAAGGTCACTAAAGATCAAAGCGGACTAACCATATTAAAGGTCACTAAGGGTCACAGCAGAACTGAACTGAAGTCACCTTTAATGTGATAGGCCCCATTGCTGAAGTTCAGCGTGAATATATCATAAACGGAGCGGTTGGCGTCCAGCGTGTTGGAGTTCTTGTGATGGCAGACGAAGCCGTTCTCCCCCCGCAGGATCAGGATGGGCCTGTTGATCAGTTTCAGGAGCAGCTTCTCGTCCTCGGCTGCAGAGAAACGAACGGCGTTTGAGTTTCTGACGGGATGTGGCTGGGTTTCCTGATGGCGCTCACCCACAGAGTCGCTGACCGCGGCAAGCTGCCCGTTCTTCTTGGTGCAAACATATTTGCCGTTGCTGGCGCGGAGAGCCACGCGTGGACCCAGCCACATGATGTCGAACATGGTGTTGGCACCTCTGTGTGGAAAGTTCAACTTCAAGTTTATTTATATAGCGCTTTTTTTTAGTTCAAGACCAACGCAAAGACGCTAAAAATAAAAGACTATTAACTAAAAAATTTTTGAATAAAAGCTTGGTTTTAANTGCGTACTGCTCACAGTCACCTAGTGCATTTAGTGCATTTAAATACAATCCTAACAATAATAAGACAAACAATAATAATAATAATAATAACAGCTCTTTAATAACAACAACCAATAACAACAAGAATTTAAAAAATTCTGCTTCGATCTAAATCGGCTATAAATTCACTTTTCTTTGGGCTAAAAATGACTCAATTGACTGTACGTGACTGTAAATACGACTTAGGTGTGTATCAGAGCAAAACCAAAGCCAGATCTCAGAAGAACGGATTTGGAAGAGAAAGTGGGTTCACAAGTGCACCGTGTTCCCTGTAATTCTCCCGTGTAAGACGTTTAGACTCTGAGGAAGACCACTGTCCTCAAGAGGCTCAGTCATGAACCCTCCATCAAAGATCTCGTATGTACAAGTATGAGATGAAGCAGGAGAGGAGCTCTTACACTTCTGTGGCGATCGACTGGATTCCTCCGTGAGCCACAAGCGTCCAGTAATTTCCTTCGTTCGTTCGGAACTTGCACTTCCTTGTGTCTTTATCAATCTCCATCTGAAACGTCTCCATGTCCGTCTCATCGTCCTGATTGGCTGAGACATTCACACCTGTGCAAACCATTAAAAAAAACCCCTCAAAATGTATACACACACAGACACACACACACACACACACACACACACACACACACACACACACACACAGTATATATCTTACAACCAAAGAGTGTTTTGGGATTTGATGGAATAGTTACAAATTTATTTTATTTTTGAAATTTGATTCTCGATATTAAGCGGTTAATATTCTTTATTTGTAACATGTTTATGTAAATACATAAAAAACAGAACAAGCATATCAGAAGTGTAAAGAGTACCTGTAAACCATACTTGAGTAAAAGTATGAACACCTTACTGTTTCAAGTCACCAATTACAACAAGACTTGCGTAAAAGTCGTGAAGAATCCCATAAAAAACATTACTCATTGACTCAAAAAAAAAAACATTAGAAATGTAAAAAGCAAGAAACACTTTATTTATGAGGCTTTATTTCCTAATATAGAAATTAAATGTAACATCTCAGTGTTTCAAAATAGATACAAAATACCAAAAAGTCAGTCTCAGTCGATCTCAAAGTACAAAAAAGTTTTTTTTGCACTTTTGAATGTGAATTGCTAATTGTGATTAAGTGATTTAGCTGATACATAGCAACCAGTACCCTTTTTATCCTGTAGATGGCGATATCACCTCGTCCGCCAAAGAAATTACCCGCGTTAGAAAAGTCAGTACAAATACAAAGTAGCCAAAAAATAAAAAGTAAAGTAACATGGTCCATTTATTACTACTAAAACACACGCGAAAGTTTATATACTGTATCCAGTGTATATGTGTGTGTGTGTCAGTATAAGTGTGTTTGTGTATATGTAGTTACACAAAAACATCACCTATTTTGCACAGAATAAAAAGTATACGGTAATCTGCTTGTCCTGGTTTTGAGTATTTTTTGTTAAAATTTTGGTCTAATTATCTACTTCGTAACCAGCAAAATCAAAACGTGCTTCCATCCTTTAAGAGACAGCTGTGAAAAAATGTACAAATTAAAAGTCATGCGTTAAAATCTCCAGAAAATGGAAACATCTCACGCGACACATAATATCTGTACATCTCTAAACCAACAATGTGGTGTGAACTTCCCCGTGAGAAAAACCGATAGACGTGATTAACGACGACACGCTACAGAAAACCATGTTTGTTTAAGACTCACATCTATAGTTAATGGAGCCGAGCATGTGACTCCGGGGTCTTTACTTAAACACAACAGCAGCTCTAACATGTCTAGTCCATCATCAGTCACAACCACACAACTCCTTTACACAATCATCTACAGTAGAAGCACATTTTATGCTTTGCGATTTATCTTGATTAAAATATTAGACTATTAATGGATAGTTCGGAATTTATTCTGAGGTTTTTCCTTACTGTGAGGTCTTGAAATACAAACGGGCAAACAGACGGAGAGACAGACAGTGAGACAGAAAGAGAAAGAAAGACAGACAGATAAACAGATGGATAGCTTGATGGACAGACAGATAGATAGATAGATAGATAGATAGATAGATGGATAGATGGATAGATGGATAGATAGATAGATAGATGGATGGATGGATGGATCGATGGATGGATGGATGGATGGATGGATAAATAGATAGATAGATAGATAGATAGATAGATAGATAGATAGATAGATAGATAGAAAATGTGTAGACAGACAGATAGACAGGTTGGTATATAGATAGATAGATAGATAGAGAGATAGATATGTAAAGAAAATGACAGAGAGACAAATATAGAATAATCAAATCGCTTTGTTTGTTTATCTTAATAAGCAACATAATCCTAATAAGTTCATCATAATAAGCAACATACTTCCTCATCATTACGCCTCTGGATTAGCGCTCAGTGCATTAGCCTAAAGCCACTGGTGACTGAACCTTTCCCACCGGGGATAAAACCTTGTTTAAAGCGGTAAACCTCACGGCAGGCCGGGCCGGCGCTCTCTGATCCCCACCGGGTCTCTGGGGCGATTAGTCTGACTTCATCACGCAACTCGTTTGTTGCATTGAAAAATGTTGAAAAAATTGAAAAATCTCACTAATTCGCTGTACGATGGATCTTGCGGTCCCAAAACTTATTCTAGAAATAAAACACTTCAACACAGAGTTTTTGAAATCAGATGAGTCTGGGAAGAGCCCAAATCTTTCTCTCTTGGTTTTGCCTTCAGTCGCTCTTCGTTCCATTTTTCCGAATCCGTCTACTCCCAGACCCCAGTTTATTCAAAATATAAAGCATGGCAAAGTTTGCATTAGCGAATCACAGCGCATCACGTCATTTTCTCACACATTCGAACAATGAACTCAGGCACATTTCACAGAAGACGAACGTTAGAAAGTGCAGGTGTTAGAGGCAGTGTTTATTTAGTTGACAAAATATTTTCGCCATTGTCTTCGTTAACGACACTTTTTCCCTGACGAAAACGAAACGAGAACTATATAAACCTCAGGGACGAAAACTATAACTACATTTATTGACACGTTCGTCAACGAATAAATACTAAACAAAAATGCCAGATGTCTTAGACATAGCCACTTTAGAAAACATTTACAATATATAGCACTTATATTTTCGATGAGTAAGTCTATACTGTAGTTTAGTCGACTAAAATGTGGTATTTTTTTTGTGGACTAAAACAAAAAAAGATTAAGATGACTAATTCACAGGCTCTGAATCGCACACATACATATACGTATACATACAGAAACTAAGATAGAAAATGATAAGAAATCAATTAATTAAATCATTATAAATGCATTAAAAGCTTAATAAACTCAACATAAACAAACACACATGTACACAAGTGTGTGTGTGTGTGTGTGTGTGCCGGACTCGAGTGGACGAGTGTCAAAGTGTCTGCATCCGAAAATATCCTTTGATCATTTTCGTAATCCTTTAACAAGGCCGATCCTGACCCCCCCCCCCCCCCCCCCG
>SOMO01000636.1:49340-64338 GCA_028128575.1 Paedocypris carbunculus
TTTGGGGAGGAGCCTAAAGTTTGTCGTCAAATGTTCTAACGTGTGTCACGGTCTATGATGCTTTAAGATGTACATCTCAGCCAATGAGAGTTTGGGGAGGAGCCTAAAGTTTGTCGTCAAATGTTCTAACGTGTGTCCATCTAATGTGGTATATGATGCTCAAAAAGTTAAATTTCAGCCAATGAGAATTTGAGTTTGTTGTCAAAGTTTTTCATCCAATTTTCAAAGTTCGTCCTTCTACATTCGTCATTATTTTTGTCCAATTTTCTCAGTTGTCAAAAAAAAAAAAAAAATCTATTTTAAAATTCTCAGTTGCCATTCTGTGTTTTCATTCTGACGCAATTGGACAATATCAGCCAATGGGAGGCTGGGGAGGAGCCAAAGTTTGTTGCCAAATTTTTGAAAATACGTTATCATTCTGCATTGATGCTATTGGACAGCCAGTGGGAGGCTGAAGGGGGGGCATAATGTTTGACGGCGAATTTTCTAAAGTGCATCTCAGTTGCTCAGTTGATTTAATTGGGCATGCATTTCAGCCAATGGGAGGCTGGGGAGGAGCCTAAGGATTGTTGTCAAGTTTTTGAAGGTACGTTGTCATTCTGCTTTGACACAATTGGACATGCAATTCAGACAATGAGAGTTTGAGGTGGAGCCTAAAGTCTGCAAGATTTGCCACATTACACAATGAACAATGAAGTAAATAAATAAACTGAGGGTCAATTTATTAAAATTGACTAAAAATGATTAGCCACATTTCCACAAAGTCGACACAAAATTGTCTCAATTTCAAGAAACCCAATTCACGCCAGCATCTACACTGACTTGAAAAAGCGACGTTTTTGAGTTGAGTGTTTATTTTCTCAGCTATAAAAAAAAAATCATTTGCTAAATATGTGCTGCTGTAGGGGAAAGCGCCACCATAAAACCAGAACGAGCACATTTGAAACATTAAATATGCTGCCAGTATCGACTGTCGATCTCATTTCAAACGATGATAATGTGCTTCCGTTTGAAAACAACATTGGCGGATGGCGAGCAAACATTCGGCAGTAGACGTGGGGTTGTAAAGCGTGTCGGGTTTCATGACTGCTGGAACGATCATTGCTGGAAATACAGTGCAGGCGTAATGAACTGCTAAAACATATTTGTCTAGCATCATCTCACCAGCCATTTCTATTATTGTCCTCTGTGCCTCCGCTGCCAAATGACGACGTGAAGAGCCGCGAGAGAATCGGCACCTCAGACTGGTTATGTACAAAAAAACCGGCAGGTCTGCTTTTGTCCTCTGAAGCGCTTCCCCCTCACCCGATGCCAATTAACTGTGTGACCATAATGGATGTTGTTTGGCGTGTTTTGCTGTGGGCAGATTGAATTAGCGGCGGGGTGGGGTTCGTCTCTCAGCGATTTGAATGATTACCTATACGTCTCTTAAAGCGGTAATGAAACGACGCCTCAACAACAGGAATGATCTCGCACACCTGAGAGACGATTCTTGGCCGGCGTGGCACAGAAAGGAGGATGAGGGAGGTGGCGAGGGGGGTCCGAGGGGTCAGACGACACAACAGATGGATCCCACGTTCGGGCACTTGAGTTCCTGATGAAGTGATTCCATTATGAGACACCGTTTCCCCCCCGAGCTTCGTCAAATGTGTCATTTCTTAAACCCGAGTCTTTGTGTTGAGTCTTCTTCCTCTCCGTGACTCTGAACGCTTCCATCCCTGATATAAAAGACCACCAGTCACAGCCCAACGGCTTTTAACTGAATTCTGTTTGCATATGAGATCGTTTAGCTTTCCAGCCGTTGTTTCTCTGATTACTCGGCCCTGTTTTCAATTAGCGGGCGAAGGCGTCGATGCTGAATGCGACTGCTTTGCTCTGATTGGAGGCAGCGTCATGGCTTCTCTGCTCTGACCAGAGTCTCCATTCTTCCTTCTGTTTGTCATCTCTCGAGAAGGAGAACAGTTGCCTTGAGCGAGGGTTGTGCGCTAATATCAGTAGACTGTACCCGGGACGGTGGGTGCGTGTGTCCCCCCCCCCCGGACAACCTTGACACCGGTTACTCGATTCCAGCTGTTGTCGATAGAAAAACTAATGTTATTTGCCGTTGAATATCCATTTATCAGATATCCACGAGTGCATTTCTCTTTCGTTTGTAGGGTCCGCGTCGACGCTCATAAATCATCACCTCAAATGGATCCGCGAAGAAATCAATCAGGCCGAGTTGGCACATTTCCATATGAAATTCAGAGTTTCATCAATTTTTCCGTAATACACTAAGTGCCTCAGTTCAGCGACGTCTCGCCGCGCGTTCCCTGGGTTATAAAACACACCATGTTGCAGATTTAGAAACCCCAAACACACTGCAAATCAATGGTCACGAGCTCCGCAAAGCCCGAGCGCCGGGAGACCTTGACCTACAGAGATGGAAACCTGGAGCATGTGTTGGGTCCTTATTCGAGAAGGCTTTAACCTTTATTGTTATTTTTATTTTGTGCGGCTGCTACGGAAAGTCAAAAGTGACGTGGAGACTTTCTGTGTTTATTCTCCCTGGTTTGTTTTGTTTCACAATCAATTGGCGAATTTTCAAAAGTGTGTTACAGTCATCAATCGAACTGAATCTCAGCCAATGGGGATTTGGGAAGGAGCCTAAAGTTTGCTGTCAAATTTTTTTATCCAATTTTCTAAAGTCGTCATGTTCGTCCAATTTTCTCAGTCGTCATTCTGCGTTGACGCGATTAGACACGCATTTCAACCAATGAGAGTTTGGGGAGGAGCCTAAAGTTTGTCGTCAAATGTTCTAACGTGTGTCACGGTCTATGATGCTTTAAGATGTACATCTCAGCCAATGAGAGTTTGGGGAGGTGCCTAATGGGTGAGGTCAAAGTTTTTGTCCCATTTTCAAAATTGCGTCCCAATTGTCAATTTCCGCCAATAGCAGGCTGGGAAGGAGCCTAAAGTTTGCTGTCAAATTTTCGAAAGCACATTGTCATTCTCATTTGACGCTATTGGACGTGTATTTCTATGGGTTTTAAAACACACCATGTTGCAGATTTAGAAACCCCAAACACACTGCAAATCAATGGTCATGAGCTCCGCAAAGCCTGAGCACAAGGAGACCTTTCATGGCCATCTGTGCGTATCATCTCTCCCATTACACCCCGGGCCAAACACTCAAGCAACAGCGTTGGGAAAGAACCTGCGTAGACATTCATAATTTGTCAATCCCTTGTGATAATGTCTGAATCTCGAGAGATACTCTGAGTCGGTAGATCTGCATAGCTCCAGAGTTGAGATGATTGTTTTGGGAAAACGTTGAGCTTTCACAGAAAATGGAGTTTGTGTGTGTGTGTGTGTGTGTGTGTGTGTGTACTCGTTCAACAAACCATGGCAAAAGTCAATAACTCAAGAGTTTCCTTTGTGCCCGCACAGTTTTGACTGTGGAGGGCGAGGGACTGTTACAAGCCTTAGGCTTCGCCGCCTTCAGTCGTTTTTCTAAAACAACCATAAATCGCAGCGGTCTTAAAAAGTTCACCATTAAAAATGTATAGCTACATCTCAACTGCACTGTTCTTTTAGGGCTTTCACACCTGTGATTCTGTCCAAGTGCAACAAAAAATACAATGTAGAATTTTTTCATTTTCCTTTACACACACACGAGTGAATGCTCTGCTTCAAACCCATTTACGGCCCAGTCATTCTGAAGGACCAGACGTGATTTCATTGACTTTCACTTTTACAGTAAATACAGTCAACTCCTGATAAGTGCACGTCTTCGGGACCGGACCCANTAATAGAGTGGATGCAGGTGCGGCTTGTTTATGGTTTTTTTTATTTTTTTTTCGAAAATAGAGGGGTGCGGCTTATATACAGGTGCGGCTTATAGTCCAGAAAATACGGTAATTACAAAGCACATAACGAAGCTATGTTTTAATAATGTTTCAATACAATAATATAAACTATTACAATAAATAATTTAGCACTTTAGCGGAATTTGCATTTATCCAATGTTGCGCTTAATCAATGTTATTTCCCTATTTTTTGGAATATGATTAAAAACAGGACCAAAGACTGACGTGTTTAGCAAATCTTGCAAATCTTCTTTTATTACCCACAATCCAACAGGTGCTAATACGCCCTCACGGCTACGAAAGCTGGATTAGTCCAAAAATGTGAAGACGAAGAAGAAAAGAGGAGTTAAAAAGTGAGTGAGCTTGTCAATATGTCCACTAGGGGCCGTATCGAAATTGTGCTCTGCATCTGAAGTGACACACACAAACCTTGAGTAACCGAGACTGAGCAAACATTGATGGAACCACCTTTAAGTGTCTCAAAGTGTCTCAATTCTGTAAAATCATCTGAAGTTGAGTAGTGTGACTCGGTGAAAGCGCTGTCTGAACGATTAGTAAGATTTGTAAGGAGATGCGAGAGCGATATGCTGAGATTCAAACGTCTCCCTCTACACCAAACGCTACGAGTCTGATCTCACTGGCGAACATCTGATCTCTAGTGTGCACGTTCCTCACTATTGTCTACTTCGAAGCGCCAAACAACGCAAGAGACGTGATTATAACATAATAAATCTAACGGCACCATTTTTTGCCTCACAGCAGAAAGGACTCGTTTGAGACTCGAGGAGTGAGTTTGAGTCCTGGTTGGGGTCTTTTTGTGAGAAGTTGGCACGTTCTGGGTGGTAAAAAACGGATGGAAGGATCTCAAACACGGGAAAACAAATGAACTGAACCAGGATGTGGACTCTAGGGTTTGTTAAAAGCCGTTCCGAGACCGGTGTTTCAGGGATGTCTCGGTACGCTTGCTGGGTCCAATTTAGTTGCGAACTAGAGTGCGATTGCTGAATTCACACCGGCCCGAGCCACGTGGGAAAACCGGCGACTGGAAAAGTAGACGGATGCTCCCCCACCCACCCTGACCACCAGCATGTGTTTTTATCTCCAGAGCTTTGTGTCCCGTTGATAACGTTCCTTTAAGCAGGACTGTGAGCTCAAACCTGTTGAAGTCTGGAAGGCCCAGCACCCAACATGTCTATCGAGGTGTCCTTTGCTTTTGAAGTCACCTGACCGATGGTGGTCTTCTGTGCAAAGTGAGGAAGAAAAAGCCTCCCCTCATCGCGATAACATTACTTCTGAAGAAATAAACCATCACGTCGCCTCTAAAGCGGTGTAATGGCCCGGCGCCTTCCAAACCGCTGGTGTGTGTCGGAGAAAATCGTATTCGGTCAACGTGGAGTGCGAATGAACAGAGCCACCAATAATGACAGTAACGAGTGGTGGCACGGACAGTTGGCATTGTAATTACATCACGCGCGGGTGGTTAGCGGCGGGTCGGTCCGCTCTGACACCTGGAGACGGACTCGCTGGAATTGGAATGAAATGATTAGCGCATGCCGGAGATTCCGTACGCTAATTCGCTTAGCACTTAGCGCGCTAAACCGCAGAGTGCGGGAAATTAACATAGCGCAGAAAATAATGAGTGCGGGAGAAAGACGAAGGGTGATGGAGGTGCTGATTGTGAGAAGGTTGCAGCTCTCACAGTTCCTCCGTCCTTTGGAGATGAACAGATGCCGGTTTTACAGGATGCCACACGCTATTAGCGCCTCGCTGGCCCGACCGCCGCCGTAAAGCTTTATTGCCATCAGTAAATGAAAAAATCGAGGTGAATCTCGCAGGCGAAGACGCGGTTCGTCTGGAACTCCCACCATGTTCTGCTCTTTGTTTGACTCGAATGAAGCGTTTAATTCAAGAAGATAATGCTCGTTGACTTTTAGCGGGAGATTCACCGAGACACTTCTTACAAATTAATCTATATTAGCGGTTTAAACCAACAAAACGTGGCGAATGGAGCTCGCATCAGCTGAGGTTGTGGTTCGATTTCCTAGGAAACGACGGAGTAGTTCAATACACAAGTTGCTTTGAATAAAAGCGGCCATAAAACTCACAATTCCAATGAAAATTGAATGCTAAATAATCATAAACGGCAAACTACAAGAATGCCAACTATATAAATCAGGGAATGGTTCATTCATCGAATGTTCTGTTTTCTTTTATTGACGTGTTCTCAGGACTCTCTGCTCTCTCATTCTGTCTCTGTCTCTTCCCATTCATTTCATTAAATAATCTCTCTCTCTCTCTCTCTCTCTTATCTTTCACTTCACAAAATTTTTTTCCTCATTATATAAATTTTAATTATTTTCTCGCTCTTTCTCACTCTACGGTCTCTTCTTTTCAATCTCTACGCTTTTTTCTTTTTTCTTCTTTATTCTCTTTCTCTCTCCCTCTCTCTCTCTCTCTCTCTCTCTCTCTCTCTTTGAATAAATGCAGGCATTAAACTCACAAATCCAATTGAAATTGAATGCAAAAAAATTGTGAACACCAAACTGGAAGATTGCCAACTTCTAAATCAATTAATGGTTCATTCATCTGATCTATTTTCTTTTTATTGTCTTGTTCTTGATCTCTACTCTCATTCTGTCTCTGTCTCTTCCAATTCATTTCATTAAAGGATCTCTCTCTCTCTGTCTCTCTCTGACTCTTTCTCTCCTTCTATCTCTCTCTCTCTCTCTCATCTTTCACTTCACAGTGTGTTCTTGCTCTTTTAATGAATTTATTTTTATTTTTGTCCTCATTAGATACAATTTCTTCTTTTCTCTTCTTCTTCTCGTTCTCTCTCTCTATCTCTCTCTGTTTCCCTCAAGTTGCTTTGAATAAATGCGGCCATTAAATTTACTTCTCTTCTCTCTATTTTTCTCTTTCACCCTCTCTCTCCCTCTCTCTCCTTCTCGCTCTCTCTCTCTATCACACTCTCTCTCCATCTCAAGTTGCTTTGAATAAATGCGGCCATTAAATTCACAAATCCAATTTGTAAACTTAATGTAAAAAAACATGAATGCCAAACTACAAGAATGCCAACTATATAAATCAAGGAATGGTTGCGAGAAATCAAGAAAAACGAGCCACTATTCGGACATCCTGAAAAGTTGGAAGCCTGCGAATCTGAAAAACGCAAAACCCTGAATATTTTTCACGAGAATCGAATTAGAAAGGCGGCTTGGTGCTGTACATGTGTCCTTTTCTTCTTCTGTGAAGAATGAGGGTTAAAAACATATTTACATCAACAGAGCCCTTTAACCCGAGCGGCCCCTTCAGATTTGAAGGCAAGCGTTTCCATGGAGACGCACAGCGATGCCACGAGAGATTCCTCCGTTGTGATAGTGCTATTAAAAACGGCAAAAAATTGGGCCAACGGTTGCATTTCCATTTCGCAAAGGTTACGACTGTTTAATCGGAATCAACTTGGATGGAGCTCGGTTCTATCTTCCCAAACCCTTCCTGCCACAAACCGGCTGGCGGCGGGAGCGCTGCTGCTCATGTGATAACATTTAAGGCAGGCCGCCATGGCTTATGAATCAGGCCTGTCATGTTGTTTTCTGCAGAATCTAAATCCACACATAGAGCGCGATGAGGAAAACCCCCGGACTCTTTAGATAGGGAACAGTCAGCAAACACCCTGGCAACCGCACAGACATGTGTTGAAAACCTCTCTAAACACCCTAGCAACAATATAGCACCTTCCTGACGACCATCGAGTAGATCACATTACATTGAAAAACAAATGTCGAGGGAAAAAAAGTTTAAAAACTCTAGAAAGCTTGCAAGAGAGGGGCTAAAAATGAGTGGAAAGGACGGGACATGTAAAAAGCGATTGGTAATTCGGCAATAGCTCCTTTCACACAGCAATGCCGGTAAATTGCAGGAAAAATACCAGGACGACTTTACTGGTAAAGACTGTTCACACAAGCGCTGACATTCCCAAAATCCACTTTTTGGCGACTTTTCTCAATTTGGGACCCCGTGTGACTTTTGCCTAAAACAGCCGGTTTACAGGAGAAATAAAAGCGTCCTGTACATCTGTTTACAGAAGTCAGACGCTGGTGGTAAGTGTTGAGTAGAGCGGAGATAATGACAGCGCAGCGGCAAACTGGTTTAGTGTGTCTGTCAGTCAGACTCTGCCGCCTCAGGCCCCCTGACACACCTGTGTTATGGTTAAATGTAAAGCCTGTTGTGTGTGTGTGTGTGTGTGTGTGTGTGCTGTGGGTCGGTTGAGCGGGAACTGCTGAAGTGGCAGGTGGAAGCTTTCAGCGACAAAACAAACTCACATTTCTCTTCTCAGCAATCCACTCAATCTTTTCACACTCTTCTTTCTCTGCCGCTCACTATCTGTCTTTATTTTCTTTAGGCTCCTGTACTTTTCACGCAGCTTCTATATGTCGTGCGGTCCAACGGCAGAAGCTCATCGGACTGTTGATTGTTGCACTTTGTGGCGTTGTGCTAGACGCGAATACATTTTTTTTAAAAGAATACACACACACACATACACACACTTTCATTTCTATCATAATGGGGCCCCNGTGTTTGACAAAAAAAAACCTACACATTGATAAAGACTCATAACCGTCTTCACTGTTTTTTCTTTTATCCGGCTTTTTTTTTTACTATATCTTTAAAGAACAGCTTTTTTCAGGATGAGAATGTGAAACCACAGAAGCCACAAAGTCCTGAAAAGACCTACATTATTTTCCGTCCTCGTCAAAATGTGGCGCATCAGTGTGTCAGCAGACATTGTTGTCGTCATGACCGATCAACACAGGTGAACAGTGTGCTTCAGTCCTGTATGGAAACTAGCCAATACCCAACATAATTAATTATTTCATAAAGAATAGTCCTCTCCATGGTTTGCAAATACAATTAAGTGACTTGTTTGTCTTGCCAAAAAATCGCCATTAACTCCGATTCTAATCTAATGCAATAAAAGTTCCTTATGATAAAGCGTCTCGTGAGCCTTTCTGACAGACGTGACATTATCCAGATCAAGCCAATCACAGTGCGGAATCCTGCCAGTGGGATCCGAATGAAGGAAGCCAGTGCTCTTCACTATTACAAACGTCACTAAAAGTTGTTCTAGGAAATTTGAATCCTGCTTCATTCTCAGCAGCATTCCTTCAGATCATAGCCTGAGGAGGTATTAAGGATTCTTTAGGCACTCTGTGATGCGTACGTATGTTAACTGGTGAATGTATTAATAATTAGCAGAATTAGTAGTGTGTTGAAGGAAGACAGGACAGTGGCTTTACTCATAGCTGACCACATGTATTCCCGTCCTGGAATCTCTGACACGTTGACCTGCTTCCGCTCCTGTTGACACACTTTTCTTGTGTTGAGCCGACACACCATGCCTAATAATTTTTTTCATAAACTGTATTTATCATTTTGATTTATTTAACAAAAGTCGTGGCCAAAGAAACCACTGTTTTGGTTTGGTGGAGAAACTTGTCCGTCAAACCGTGAAACTGCTTAAAGCCCAAGTTTNTTATACTCTCATTCGGTCTCTGTCTCTTCCCATTTCTTTCCTTTAATTATCTATTTATCTTTCTCTTTCCTTCTCTGTACATCTACTTTGTTTTTTCATTTTTTCTCAGTCCGACTCAAACTATGTATTTTGATTCTTTTCTCGTTCTCTCTCACTTTGTCTCTACATATTTTCATACATTTCTTCTTTCTCTTCCTCCACATCCATTTCATTCTTTTTTCTAGCTTTCTCCCTCTTTCTAAATATTTTCCTTCTATTCTCTTATTCATTCTCTGTTTCTCGCTGCTTTTGTTTGTTCCTTTCTGTCTGTTCTATTTCATTTTACATCCTCTCTCTCTCTTTCTCTCTCATTCAATCCTTTCTATTTTCGTCTATTTTCATTCCAGAATTCCACAATTTCATTGTGTTCTCATTCATTAGATTTTTTTTTCTTTTTATTGTCTTGTTCTCATGCTATTTCTGTTCTCTCATTCTGTATATTCCCTTGTATTTGATTAAATTATATATCTTTTTTTCTCTTCTTCTTTCTGTCACTCCACATCTATTTCACTCTTTTCATTATCTATATGTTTACGTAACTTCTATTCAATTCTTTCTCTCTTACCCTCCACTTCTGTTTCATTCTCTCTCTCTGTCTCTCTCTCTGTCTCTCTCTCTCTCTGTGTCTCTCTCTCTCTCTTTCTCTTCACATCTATTTTGTTCTGTCTTTTTCAACAAATTTCATTTTTTCTTTATCCGACTTTCTATTCTCATCAGTTTTGATTCTTTTCTGGGTCTCTCTCACTCTATCTTTACATGTTTTTCTTCTTTTCTCTTCTTCTTTCTTTCACTCCACATCTATTTCATTCTTTTCTTTATATATGCGTAACTTCTATTCCATTATTTTTATTCATTCTCTCTTACTCTCCACCTTTCCATTATTCTCTCNGTCTTTCCTTGTTGGTCTTTGTCACTGTTAGTGAACAGATAGCCCATAAGGAAGCTAGATGTAATAGTCTGTCAGTGACGCCGGTGGTTTTCCCAGCAGGTTGAATGCGTGTCACGTGTGGTGTAACTCGACACATTGGTGTAATAACGAGGCTTTATTACAGTACTGTAGTGTAGCTTTAGTGGTTGTGTGTGATGTAGCAGACGCGCTGGTCTCCATCGCTCTCCCTCTTTCTTCTTTCCCTGGGGCTTCAGTGGTCACAAAGGAAGAATGGATCTTCAGGGGGTAGAACCTTTGAATCAACGACTGAAGTTATCAGGCCTGTTTTAGAGGAGGAAGTTTTATTTAGAAAAACGAATTAATATTTCCTCGCAATGGGGTCGACTCTTTTCTGACTGAGGAACAAAAGGACGTTTTTCGGCTGAAGTCGGCGAGCTGGTTGGAGTGGGTGAAGACGTTCTGCCATCCTTTTACATAACGGCTGTACTGTCAAATCTCAGCAATAGTATTACTGTTCCCTCGTGGCTCGAGCAGTGCCGCTAATGTTTGCAACACCAGTGTGGTGGTTCCATCCCTGGCAGAGCATGTGGCTGCCGCATTGTTGAACTGCTGGTTTCACGCCATGTGTCCTGCCAAACCGCGCTAATGTAGTCGGGGAATTCCTGCTCCACCGCGCAGCAAGCGGATGCAACCTTCCCGGAAGTCTGGGCTTTTCCCTGGCGGTCACCTGAGAATCAAGAGCCACGTTATCCAGTTACCAATTAGTAAACCAACACCATTTGCCATTATTCCGGTAGTGTCTGTGGCTCCCAGTAGCCCCTTTCACAGAGCAATGCCGGTAAAATGCAGGAAAAATACCAGAACGACTTTACTGGTGAAGACTGTTCACACAAGAGCTGCCATTCTTGCATTTTTACGGAAAAGAACCTTTCATACTGGGGTTTCAAAATCCCAGTATTTTCGGTGACGTCATCAACTGGCGACACGCTCTAAACAGCTGTTCCTTTGTAAACAAAACAGCGGTAATTGTTTCACAAGTGATGGCGTCACTAACTGTTCCGCTGACGTGGTGATAAATGTCTTCATCCGCCCAAATTATTATAAGTGCTTTGATTTCGCGACACCTTTTGAACGACTAGACCCGCGAAATGAGCGCGCAGGAAATGAGCGCGTGACCAATGGCAGAATATTCTGATTGGCTCAGAGCAGTGGGTGACGTCAGCCCGTTCGGAACTTCTCTGCGCTTTTCCGGGAATCTTCGTTCCGCTTTCACACAGAGGAGAATGCAGGCAATATACCAGGAACGTTACTAGTATCCNACAGAGTGAGTGAGTGAGTGAGTGAGTGAGGGAGGGAGGGAGGGAGGGAGGGAGAGTGAGTGAGTGAGTGAGTGAGTGAGTGAGTGAGTGAGTGAGTGAACGAACGAGAATGAGGTGGAAAAGTGTCAGGAAGATAGAGTGTGTGAGATAATTAAATACCAATAGAGTGAAAGAGAGAGTATCACACAAGCAGAGAGAGAGAGAGAGAGAGAGAGAGAGAGTGTTAGGGTTATTATAAGGAATATTAGTGAGTTATATAATTGTATAATTAATAATTAGTGAGTTATAATTAAAGATTGTAATATTAATATTAAAAAACTGCTTGGACAATCACACCACATAATATTTCCACATTTGACATAAGACAAAGTCACAAATGTCACATGTGTATGTGCGTGTGATACATTTAGCATAATGTGGGGCCCTGAATGCTAGTTTATAGCACTTGTGGGGTCTTTGTCCTGGGACGCACAATTTTGAAGATCAAATTTTAAGGCTATATTTGAAGTTTATATATAACTGAGTTTTTATTAGAGTAAATAGAGAGAGAGAGAATATTTTGATGGTTCAGGTTACAGAGAATAGAGAGAGAATGTGTTGTTCTGTGTGTAAGTCAATGGAGGGACCCCACTATGATCTCAATGCAAGTGTGTGTGTGTGTCTGATGTGACGATGCTGTTCTTCTGGCTCAGTATCTAAGCAGAAGTGATATTTTAAATGCTGCTCATAAATGCAGGGGTTTATTTAGACGGTCCGGAACCAAGAGCCGAGCTGGACTAACTCTCAGCCGGACCCCAGCGAGATGAGACGGGGCATCAGCAGGTGGTGTGGGGTCTCAGTTCCACCCCCTCGTGGGACCCCGTGAGTGACAGCTTAACGTTCTCCCATTAAAGAAGCTGTATGACATGTTCCGCACGTTTGCTGCTCCGCGGAGTCGAGCCGAGGGGCCGAGCGAGAGGAAACACGTCTGACACATGTTAGAGAAAATATTAAGTTGCTTTTCAAAATTTCTAAATCCAAACACGTTCTTAATCCAATGTGCGTCTACAAATCTGCAAGCATTTCTGGCACATTAATAAAAAAAAAAAATTAATAAATGAAAAAAAAAAAAATGAAACGAAAATGAATTGTTCAATTGTTATTACATTTAAACCACAATAATTTCAACTATATCCATTTTCTCATGTTATATATGCTAATGTATAATATTTGTCTTCAGCTCCCCGTGACCCCAAAATGGAAGAAGTTTAAGAGATTAATAACAAACACACTCTCACAAATAAAAGTCTTCCACAGGAAATACGCTAGTTTTAATATTTAAGTCTGTGAAACACAAGATTTTCGAACGAGTTGTGTTTCAAAAGTGTAATACAACGAGAGTGTTTTATATTACACTGCGGGAAAAACGTTAATTACATTTCCACAATTATTAAGTTACACTGAAGCATTTGTCTGAGAGGCAGTTTCTTCGTTTTTAGTTTAGTATTTCTCTAGTTCTGCAATTAATAAAATTAAATGTACTAATAATTTAATACATTTCAATGCGTTTAGATAAAAAAAGGCAGCTTCATTAATTTCTGCATCAAAGGGTCAACTTTATCATACGGTGTTATAAAAAAAAGTTGTCATGTAAAGTTTCCATAATTGTGTAAAAAAAACATGTATCGTCCAGATGAAAAAACAAACAAAAAAAAGCAAATAGCAGATATTTATTTTCCTTCCCTCGTTATAAAACTAGTTTAGCTTTGTTCCGCTCGTTTTAGGCCACAAACGTCTTTTCGAGACGGCTTGCGAAATAACCATTCGAATAGACATTTGTGACCGAATTCCAGTGATGGACCAGCAAACAGGAAATGACTCAAGATCACGGCGAAGCATTTGCGTGAGAGATATGACACTCCAGCCGTCCATCAGGACCGGCCTCGCGCTCTCTCATCGCAGAGGAACTGGCTGTGATATACGAGAAGGTTACGCAGATTATGGTGATGACAGAGATGCTGTTTGTTTAAAGGGCGACAACGACTCGAATGAAGCTCACGAGCTCAGTTCAACGCCAGACAGAAGAGAATCGGGTTCCTGCTCTGGTCTAATGGGGAATATGAGCTCGCTTTAATGAATTCTATACTTCTGCATATATTTATGGAGTGTGTATGCATGTACTGTAGAGCATTACTTTTATTTTACCTGCATTTCATTTTAGAAAATAATGAATTAAATATACCGTAAAACCTCTAATAGAACGCCACTTCTAATAGATCGCCATTCTTAACACGCTGCTCTATCACATCCTGTGTCCTATGAGGCTTGACATACTGACCCAGTGGATTGATTAAAATGTTAATAATATTGTGTATAAGTCATTAAATCGGAATTTAAACCCACGTGGCTCCTTTTAAGACAAATCGCTTCAATTGCTCCTTCTCACAACACAACAGGTTCATGTAAATGTGTTTATGCTTTACTTGAAAGTTTAAAAAGAGGTAAAGAACTGCGAGCCACACATGCAAGCTTCTCATTGGCTCTTCCAAGGAACGAGTTTTGTATTTGCAAATTTGGAGCTGCTTGATTCGCTCTCTCTCAGTGTTTCTCTAATCCCCAGTTATGTGTACAATTATTTGTCTGGTATATATTTGTTGAAAATTTATTGTGACCAACAAGTTGAAAACTTCACAGAAGTTTTAGAAAACTTTGTCGAAAATAGAAAGCCACCTCTAATAGAGTGCCACCATGACGGAATAGTTGAAAAATAGAACGCCAGGGTGTATTAGAGGTTTTATGGTCTTTCGAAAAACCCTTAGTTTCTAAGTAATCAATCATTTCTAAACCACTTTTCATTTCTGGGTCACAGGGTGCTGATGTTAATCTCCGCAACTCTTGGCCTGATGGAGGACACACCCCCTGGATCGATGGCCAATCAGTCGCAGTGGAGAACACCAATGGGCATAAAGTCTTTCACTCAAGCTTTAGGAGAAACCAGAGACACAGAAGAAACCCAGGAACACCAAGAACATGAAAACTCTACACAGGTCTTGATACCCTACACATTACGCCACTGTAATATCAGTTTGTGTTTGCATTTATTTACTTTTAAAATGAAATTAGTGTTGTACATTTGTTTACACCATTTTATTTTATATTATGAATACGTTTTTTTTTTCTATCTGTTCTGAAACATTAGTTGTTGTGCAACTAATAAAATGAAAACAGTAGAAATAAAGTAAGTTTGGCAGATGAAACTGTTTATTCATGCCTTTTTGAGAAAATACGCTTTTACTATTTCAGCACGTGCATTTTCATTTACTTTGAATCCTGCTTAATCATCAGCCAATCGGATTGAATAACTATATAATTGCATAATTATAAAAAGCAG
>SOMO01000637.1:11901-16901 GCA_028128575.1 Paedocypris carbunculus
CACACACACACACTCTCTCTCTCTCTCTACACACAACAGTATCAGCTCAGACTCTGCACCTGCTTGTGTGTGTGTCATTAGGGGACAAAGGAGAGCGTGGAGAGAGAGGCACGCCGGGGAAGCCTGGCCTGGAGGGTTCCCCGGGGCCACGTGGTGCTGAAGGCCCCCCGGGTGCCCAGGGACCGGCCGGAGCTCCGGGCGACGCCTGCAAGTCCCCGCACTCCTCCTTCTCCGTGGGCCGGCGCAAGTCCCTCCACAGCATCGACACCCACCAGACGCTGCTGTTCGACACCGTCTTCGTCAACGTCCCGGGACACTTCGACATGTTCGCGGGAAAGTTCCGCTGCCACGTGGCGGGAATCTACTTCTTCAACGTGAACATCCACACGTGGAACTTCAAGGAGACGTACCTGCACGTGATGCAGAACGACAGCGAGAAGGCCATCGTGTACGCGCAGCCCAGCGAGCGCTCCATCATGCAGAGCCAGAGCCTGATGCTGATGCTGCGCGAGCGGGACGAGGTGTGGGTGCGGCTCTACAAGCGCCAGCGCGAGAACGCCATCTACAGCGACGACGTGGACATCTACATCACCTTCAACGGCTACCTCATCCGAGCCGAGGGCCAGTGACCGTGTCTCACCGGTCTGACGCTTCACTGGTAAAGAGTCTTCGCTACAGAATCACGAGAAAACCATCCCAACGCTGAGCTGAGAGTTTCCAGTTCCACGCACTGTGTTGGTGTTAGAATGGCTTGTGAGACGTTAACCCTTCTCAGGAAACTAGTTTTGACAGGGATTCACTGAACATCACGTAAGAACCAACGTTTTGGTAAAGTACACTATCCAGCGAGTAAGTTTACTTCCTGATAATTAAAGCCACATGGTCATGACGATACATTTTCAGCAAACAAGAAAATGCACTTACATTTGTTCGGGTGCTAAACGTGTTTTCTACTTCGGTCTGCGCTGCTTCTTAAGACGTCAGGTGCTATTAATGAGGAACGTGTTTTATAAACTCTGAAACAAGGAGAAAATAATCACATGCAGCATTTTAGACTTGAAAACGAGCGTGTCATTGATATTTCCAGACGTGTGTTAGAATGGTTTGTCTCGCCCCTGTAAACGGAGCCTTAATACTCCGAGCTGGAGTGTGGAGCTCCACAAAGCTCAGTGCTCGTCCCAGTTCAGTTCTCTCGTTCTGCTCATTAGAAAACAGCGGGTCAGCCTTCACCGCCGTGACGGTGATGCACAGATTTATGTCTGACAATCTTAATGAGGGTTCTCAAGTTTTAAATAGATTGTTTTGATGACGTCAGTAAAATGAATATTCTGACTAGTTTTCAATGTTGAGAATGATTATCCTTAAAACTGAAAAGTATCTCTATCAACTTATTGAAGGACAAATCTGTGTGATCGGTAATCTTGAGCGATGCTTGAGCCGTGTAATAGCTGTCAAATAGAAACCAGTTGCTCTTGTTACGCACATTCATTATTTGTTCTTATTCTACTTGAGATTGTAAACAGTAAAGGAGTCGTAATGTGAGAGACATCATTGTTTATTAAGTGCATTTTAAAATCATGTCACAAAATAGCTGCACGTTAACTTTGCATTCATTCCAAAGGCTGTAACAACAAACCAAAGGAAGTTGTAAATCACTGTTTTCATCCACTGTTACAGAAACGTTTTTCTTCGTAATCAAATATTAAGCCGCAACAATAAAATCAACATTAAATCAAAGTCAATTTGAAAACACCCGTCAACGGCCAGTCATTTATAATGTTAAAGGATAAAATCACTGAATGTCTGATGGATCAACGATTATTCTGTATCGGGCACATTTACTATGTTTTTAGATTCCTACGATTAAAAAAAATCTCATTTGGAAGGAATTGCATTTTTTTATACGTTCTTGCCATTTGACAAACGTTTCAGCAGACGCCTCGCGCGAGCGTCTAGACCTCTAGGGCAAATACTTCTTGCCTTTCATTCGCGGTATGATTTGCATATCTCTGACGTCGTTTTGTTGCAGCAGCCAGCACAGATATCTCTCGGTGCCCATTCCCCAGCCGCTGGTGAGGAGAGGAAGCGCCTGACGCATGTCGATGTACCACCGGTAAGGCTCTTCTGGCACGGCGTGATGCTGCAAGGCCTCCTGGACCGTTTCAGAGGTAGAGTGACGTTCTCCGAGTCCTACTGTTTCTCCTAAGCCCAGGAGCAGATCGGCAGCCTTGGCTTTGTTCCGGCCAGAACCTTCGATGTACGCTTGGTAGAAGGGAACTCCGAGATGATCCATTTCTGTCAGCCAAACGGCGCCACCGTGCTTTTCAATCAGCACTTTTTCTCCTTTACGAGTGAGCTTTCTGCCAAACTGAGGCTCTCCGTCCTGAACCCACTCGAAGCAGTCCGCCGACGGCATCACGGTGATGGCCTGGTCCAAGGGCACTCTTGGAAGAGGATTTTCTAAACGTGTTAGCATTTCTTCGGCGTGGGACAGTGTCCCGGCAGTGTTCAGAACGATGTCAGAATGCCTTTTCAGCATGGCCCGTGTCAAATGGGCTACGTAGCCCTCGGCTATTTTTATGGCGGCATCCATGTCACCGAGGAGCTCACATTCAACATGATAGAACTGATTCAGATGTGTGGAGTCGGGGTCTTCGCCTCTGAAACTGGGAGACACGTAGTATGCGCCAGGAAGCTGATCTTGGAACCGAATGAAGTACTCGAGCACAAACTGCATGGAGTCGGCGAGGTAGACGTCCTGTCCCAGCAGGTTGACGGAGACGGGCTCAGAGTCGGACCCCAGACCCATGGGGGAGGAGATGGTGTCGGTCGTGATTGGGGTCAGTGCGTAAGCGTATTTGCACTCGTTGTGGAAGTACTCCACTGTGCTGTGAAAAAGAGTGTTTTGGATTTGAAAGAGATCACGATACCATTTGCTCTTTATGGCGGCCACAGCGTGGATCTGGGGGTCTGTCCAGGACTTAGGAGGAGTGGTCTTTGTGATCTGTGTGTGCACCCGTGTGAGATCATCCAGGTTTGCCGCGGGACCGTTTACAGACGTCACGTACCCCTTATAAGTCGGGCAGTAGTCAGAAGGCGCAGATGAAGATTCCGCTCTGCCGGGATGAGGCACTAGTGGAATCAGTTTGGCATGGGCGTGGTCAATTTCAAAGCCTTCGAATATGAGCGCCACGCTGTGAGCCTTCACTCCCTTCCTCAGCAGACGGGCGGTGCTGCGCGCGGCCACGGCGAGGCCGGTGTAGTCGCTCTCGCTCAGCTGAAAGACGTCGCTGCTCAGTGGTTTCCTCGGCACCACAACCGTGACCCCCGGTGTGTTTGGGAACGGAGTCAGAAAGGCGACGTGCTCCTCGTCCTCCCAGACGCGCCAGTGCTGCTCTTCACCCCGGATGATGCGAGGAAAAAGGCCACAGTCTGCAGGATCCCCGTGGAACTCGAAGCTTTGTGGAGCATTAGATGCCGGCAGATGAGAGCGGATGTTTTCCTGCATCTGGTCGAGGCAGCTGTCGTCACAACGAGGACCATTTTTTGAGCTGCAGTACCTGTCATTGTACACGTTGAATTCCGTGGCTTCATCCAGGACGGGTTTCCAGTCGGGCTCTAGGCCATGAAGAGGAAGGATTTTGATATGAGCCGGCTGCTGGTGTTCCGGCTTGGAGACCAGGGCACAGCGGTGCACAGCGAGTTTTTCACACAGCAGTTTGGCCACAGCTCTCGCCGCCTTCAGCATTGCGATGTACTCGGGTAAACCCAACTGGAAGATGCTGGCGGGGCCGTTGGACTTCTTGCGAGTGAGAACTGTGGCTCCCGGGGTCCACGGGTGAGAGTGGAGGTGAGCCACGAATTCATCCGTCTCCCAAATCACATGCGAGAACTCCTTCACGGGTCTCAAAACCTCAACGTGAGCGTTTCCATCGGCCACGGCGCCGACAAACATCACTCCGGCATTGGTTTCGATGACGGCTTCACCGTGACGGTCCACTGCGATGATTCCTGCGCACCTGTCCTTCAGATCATGCTGTATCACCTCCCTGCAGGCTTGTCTCAGGCTGTAGCCCTTGAAGCGATACAAGCTCGCCACTTTGTGAGCGACGGTTCGGCGTAAGAAGGCGTCTCCGTCCCCAGAGCACGTCACTGCCAGTCCCTCGTCAGCAAAGGTTCCGGCGCCCACGATCGCCGTGTCACCGACTCTGCCCTTCCACTTCCCCACCAACCCTCCCGTGGACGTGGCCGCGGCCAGTTTGCCCGACTTGTCCAGTGCGACCGCACCCACCGTTTGAGGATGACTGTTTTTGCGCTCAGCCGACGTCATCGTGAACTCTTGGTACCTGATGTGCGTGTCAAAGTATTCAGGCTTCACCGTCGCCTGTTTCTCACAACCGTTCACGAAATCCTCGGCACCTTCTCCCGTCAGTAACGCGTGCGCGCTTTTTTCCATCACACAGCGGGCTGCTTTAATGGGGTTTTTCATTTTCCGCAGACAAGCGACTGATCCGCATTTGTTTCCGTGTCCGTCTACAATCGTGGCCTCCATTTCGTGCTCTCCGTCGCGGTTATAGATCGCCCCCTTTCCAGCGTTGAACAGAAAGCAGTTCTCCAGTGCAGCCACACTTTGTTCCACAGCGTCCAGACTACTGCCCCCGCTGGCCAGCACGCGCGCGCCCAGAGATAACGCCGTCTGCAGAGAAAACTCAATGATCTCGAGGACTTTCTGCTTCAACATCATCTCTTCTCCTGCCCCGCCGTGGATGACCAAGGTGAAGCGCTCCTTCTTTTTCGTCAAGTCTTCACCGGGTTCTTTCCTGTCCTCCGCTCCATCTGTTGATACGTCGTCTCTGTCTTGAAGTAGACAATCGATGGCACCCATTTGCCCAGCAATGGCGTATCTCAATGCCAGAAGCATGACGATTTTAACGTTTCGCTCCAGACTGTCTTTCAGATCGCTCAAGACGCTGAGAAAGTGACCCTTGGCGTTCAGCACC
>SOMO01000637.1:21901-25818 GCA_028128575.1 Paedocypris carbunculus
TCACTTTTACTGTCACTTTAAAAATAAGAGGAATGACAATGACGTTGGAATTTGCACAATAGTGACTGAATTTATAATAAGTGTGACTCATTGACTGAAAATCACTTTAACTGTCACATACAGTTTGTACTGAGAGAGTTTTCACAATAACGAGCCATTTATTTGTCATCTCCCTTGTGCAACACTGGAAAACCAAGATGACAGGATATTGAAGAACAATAGAAATATCTTGCTTTGAATTTTCAGCTAATTTTGCTTCCTTATCGAGAACACTTGAACCGAGAAATGACCAAAGAATACATTTACAGTTACCAAATGTTCTAGTATTGTAAATCTCCCAGTAGAAGGCACTTTCTGGCGTTTATTAAAACAATTATTCAAGAGGACCAGCTCTGATTTGTCAGTTGAGTGTTACGTTAATCTAGAAGTGTTACAATAATCTAAACGTGTTACAGTGATCTAGCAGATTATACGAATCTAGAGAAGTGCTACAATTTTTATTCACGTTATAGTAATATAATAAAAGTTAAAATTATCTACATGTGTTACAGTATTCTAGAATAATTCAAATTTTTACAGTAGTCACAGTAATCTAGAAGAGTGTTACTGTAATCTAGGAGTGTTACTGTAATCTAGGAGAGTGTTACAGTAATCTAGAAGAGCGTTACTGTAATCTAGGAGTGTTACTGTAATCTAGAAGAGTGTATCTTTTAGGATAAGTGAAACAACAGAAATAAAGAACCATTAGTTACGATAAATCGCGAAATTAGTTTATCGTATATTTTAATAATATTGTTGACGTAAATGTCTTCAAATTGTGAAACAACAATGCAAGTTACACAAACAAAATCTGATGAGCGTTCAGGTTTCAGCATCTTTAAATTAAACATTTATGGACACTGGCAAGGCAACAAGCGCTTCCGCCGGAAGTAGCTGCCGTGTAGCCTGTACTGTATTTCCGGGTCACAGGCGAACCCGCGCGGAAGGCAGAAGACACGACAAACATTCGGCGCTCCACGTTTTCTGCGTGAGTTTTTGCTCGTATTGATCATTCGCGTGAGTTAAGAGTGTGTGTTATGAGCGTGTCACACACACACACACACTGCCCAGGTTTCTGACAGAAGGTCACGGGCGTGACGCGCGCGCTTCACTCACC
This sequence comes from Paedocypris carbunculus, assembly GCA_028128575.1. NCBI lineage: Eukaryota > Metazoa > Chordata > Actinopteri > Cypriniformes > Paedocypris > Paedocypris carbunculus. The sequence continues at coordinate 23,058 of SOMO01000637.1, forward strand.
CGTGTGTATCACTCGGAATAATTGTGTGTGTCTGTGTGTGTGTGAGAGAGAATACATGTGATAATGTTACCTTGTGTGTGTGAGTGACAGAGAGAGAGTACATTACTGTGTGTGTGTGTGTGTGTGTGTGTGTGTGTGTGTGTGTGTGTGTGTTACTGTGTGTATATGTGAGAGCGTGTCTGGCTGTGTGTGTATGTGAGAGTGTGTGTATATTTGAGACTGTGTTACTGTGTGTGTGTGTGTGTATGTTACTGTGTGTGTATATGTTAGAGAGTGTGTTACTGTGTGTGTGTGTGTGTGTGTGTGTGTGTGTGTGTGTGTGTGTGTTACTGTGTGTATATGTGAGAGTGTGTTTGTCTATGTGTGTGTATATGTGAGAGAATGTGTGTGTGTGTGTGTGTGTGTAGGCAGTCAGGTCAACAGTGAGTCCGTCTGTGTGAGTGACAGTAGATGTTTTTGTGCCTCGCTCTGTGATTGGTTGACTGATGTGATGTGTGTGTGTGTCCAGCAGGTGTGTGTGTGCGCTCCTGACTGATGGGCGGCTGGTCCCGCGAGGCCGTGCTGCAGCTGTACCGCTCGCTGCTCCGCGCAGGCCGCCGCCTCCGCTACACCGACCGCGACTACTACCGGCGGGGCGTGGCACGAGAGTTCCGCCGCTGCCAGCAGCTCCACGCCCCCGCGGACCGGGAGGAGGCGCTGCAGCGGGGGCGGGTCTTCCTCAGCAGCGGCCTGGGCGGGGCTCTGTAGCGCACGCGTGATGGCGGGGCTGAACGGAGACCAGGGCGGGAAGAAGGAGGGCGGCGGCCTCGGCACGGCCATAGACTTTGTGCTTTCCAATGCCAAGCTGGTGCTGGGTGTGGGCGGGGCTGCCGTGCTGGGCATCGCTACGCTGGCGGTCAAACGCGTGAGTGACACGGTGCTTTACTGGTTCCAGCAGGCGCGTGTGTGTGGAGGAGGGGGCGTCGCCCTGAGCACAGGAGAGAAAATCAGTTTAGTTTTAGTTCCAATTTAGTCATTTAATTTGTTTAAGTTTTAGTCAAATTTTAGTCGACTATATACCACAGCATTTTAGTCGACTCAATGACAGTATAGATTTAGTCAACGAAAATACAAGTGCTGTTTGTTCTAAATGTTTACTAAAGTTGCTTGTCTAAGAAATCTGAATAAGTAGTTAACTATGAACATATAAAATATGTACAAATATATCATTTAGAAAAACATTTGTTTTTCTTTAACTTATTTAAATTAACTTTTCTTTCAATCCAAATAAATGTATTCTCATAATTGAAACCTCAACAAAGAGAAAAATAAATAGAGTAAAATAAAATGTATTATAATTACATCACGTTTATAAGTAACAAATGGTTGCCTTTCTCCGCAAGCTGATTATGATTGGACGTCGTCACGAAAGGCATTTTTGTTTCGTTTTAATTTGTTGACAAAAGTGTCAATAAATGTAGTTATAGTTTTCGTCCCTGAGCGGAAGTTTTTATATTTATTTTCGTCAGTGAAAAAGTGTCGTTGATGAAGACGAAAAGACTAAAATATTTCATCAACAAAATGAACACTGCTGCGGCCACGCCTTGTTATAGTTTAGTTCCGATCCGTGTCACTTCCTGCTGACGCCGTGATGTTCTCTGTGTGGCGGCAGATGTACGACCGAGCCCTCAGCGCCCCGTCCAGCCCCACTAAAGCCCCGCCCCCGGAGCGCCGCAGCTGGGAGGAGCCTCGCTGGATGGGCTCGTCGCCGCGGACGCTGAGCCGGGACATGAGGCAGAACGTCAGTCGCTCGCTGCAGACGCTCCCCACGTCCTCCAGGACAGGTGAGACCCACCGGAGCCTTCCATTGGTTGAGAGGAGAGGCTGTGATTGGTGGTTTCACTCTTGCGCTGAACGTGAACCCCGAAAGAGTTTTGCCGCTTTGGGCTCGTGAAAACATCTTGGGATGGAGTGCTGGAGATATTTAAGTGTTCTGGCAGAAATATTGTGAACATTTTGACGGGAATTAGACGCGACAAAAACGGAATAAAATTAGACTGATTTTTATTTTTTAATTTAACCATGTCTTTAACACCAACCCTACATCAGGACCCTAACCCTAACCCATTCCTTGTTGTTTCATGCTCTCAAAAACAACCCTTGATTGACAAACATTCATTGGAAAAAAAATTTGAAAGAATATTTAAATCTATACACACACATATACACTCACAATATATGCTACACAAAGGTAGTTCTAAAATATGGTCTGTACACAATAACGTCACAGTAGCTGTTGTTATTTACAGTCCTACAAATAAAAACATGTTATGTACACAAACGTCACAGTGACTGTTTTTGATGGTTGGATTGATGGATTAAAACGGGTTATTTCAGTTTGGCGTTAAATCTTTAGATTGCAGCGGGCAGGACTGACTTCCTGTGTCTCTCTGTGGTGCAGCGTGGAAGTGTGAATCTGACTGAACGAGCTTCTCCGGTCGGTCAGCACGCTGTGAAGAGGGTGAGGGAAAGTCCAGAGTGCTCTCTGTTTAGGAGAACATCCTCCTTTCTGTCACCTCGGTTAGAGAGTCCAGTTCCTCTTCCACAACGTGTCCGGCCTTTCTGATGAGTCTGTGAAGTCTGTTGATGTCCCTCACCCCAGCAGACAACAGCAGACATGATGGCACTCATAGAATGTCTTCAGCATCGTCCTGCAGATGTTCAAGGACTTAAGAAATAGAGCCGTCTTTCACCCTTCCTGTAGACAACATCTACATTTCTT